>SKCR01041312.1:0-186576 GCA_019454045.1 Zanthoxylum bungeanum | reverse complement strand
TCATTTTCAAAATAATAATACTACATTTTCTACATAAAATTTCTCAAAAATAATTCGTGTGTCATGTTCTTTTCAAATTTGACAAAACCAGAAACACTTTGACATCAAATCTTTATCGCATCAATTGATTTTTTTTTAAAAAAAAAAATTAAGGGAAATTAACAAAACTAGCCAAAAAAATACTTTATCATTTACTAAAATGAACCACAACACTTGCGTTTTATCAAAATATCCAACTTCACCGAAATAAATTCGGAAAAACCAACTTCTCCGAAGTCTACCCCAAAGTTCGGAAGTTTTAATTTTAATTTTATTTTTTTATTTACATTCCAAAATCTGAATAATTGACTTCGAATCTCCGAAGTTTTAATATTTTTTATTTTCTTAATTTTTTATTTGAAAATTCGACAATTTGGATCTCCGAAGTTTTAATATTTTGTATTTGTTTTTTTAATTTTTGATTGTTTGTTTGTTTGTTTACGATTTGTATTTTTTTTATATTTATTTTATACAATATATGATTTTAGTTTTTTTTTTTTAATTTTGTATACAATATAATATATGATTTGTAATTTTTTTTTTACTTTTGGGACTTATATGTAAAAAACATATTTATAAATAAATTAAAAACAGTTAATTATACATCAAAATGAAAATAATATAAAACTACAAATTATCAAAATTAATGTCAAACAGTTATAAGGGATAAATTTGGGACAGTGACCCAGATGACATTATGTCACAGGCCCACATATCATACTTGCACCAAAACATGACTCATAGCCTTCATTTGGCCCTAAAGTGGCGTTAAAGCTGTCACCGAGACCTAAACCACACGATTCTAATGACTAAAGGACGAGTATGCACATAACTCACATGTATGGCTCACGAGCCCGTATGCCCACAAGGGTTAGAGGCCCATGCTACTTGAAAGGCCTCTAATAACCACATACCATATTATGCGATGCCTCAGTAGACATTGCTAGCAGTAATCCATTTCCAACTAATAAGGAAACTAAGTATTTGGACTAATCCAAATACAAATGGGATTATAACTATTCCCAGGATATCTCAATCCCAACTCCACTACCCTCTCCTAAAAGGATTGGAATTCAACTATTCCAAGGAAATCCCAAGCCGACTTAGAGGCTACTTCACAGCCTATAAAAGAAGAGATAGCCCAAGGGATTGAGACACTTACCGATGATTGATGACTAATCGACGATTGATTCAACACTCAACATTCATCATTCAACCTTAGGCCCTCACACTCGAGTTGCCTTGTTTCTTCTCCATTTTGCTCATCGACATCACTGACTTGAGCGTCGGAGTGCCTACGATCTCCACCATACCAGTAGGTAGCTATTCTACGCTCCGTTTACCTTTGTTTTACTGGATCGTTGGAGCTCCATCATTTAAATTCTCGATTGTAGGCCGAAGATGAAAATCTACGTCTATAATTTGGTACCCACTGTGGGGACATGAGGATTCATAGCAAGCAAATATCTCTCAGTCTGCGATCCCCATAATGCAAATGTCTTCCGGTAATGAAAACACCACAGACTCTATATCTACCTAATTGGTTGCCCTTCAAAAACGCCTGCAAATGTTAGAGGAGGAAAATCTCGTAATGTTGGAAACCAACACCAGCCTCCAGAAGTAATTGAAGCATATGGCTTTGACTTCTCAACGGTTAGGTGCGCAAGATCACCCCAACAAACCTGTCATTACAACCAACCTCTTATGGGCATTCAACGATATGGCTGGCGATAACCAACCATCGGTCGATCACACTCAGAGTCATCTGACGACCAATGACCCCCTTCTCGCAGACCCAGCACCACAAGTCGCCTCCACTATACGTAAGGAAATAGAGAAGTTTAAAGAGATGATTCCTTCCAGCCTACTTGGGTTAAGGCTACCAGTGAGGAAAACTCGGGCCGAGATAATTTTCGACACTCCTTTCTTGGAGGCCATCACTTTCGTAAAGCTTCCACGGAAGTTTAGCTCCTTACATGAGGCTATACGACACGGACCCAGACGATCATATCATCCACTACAAGTATAAAATGACGTCAAAGGCTCTGGCACCACACCAATGAGAGGCCGAAATATGCAGAGGATTCGGAAAGACGGTAGCAGGTCCAGCTCTCACTTGGTTCATCAATCTCTTATACCGGTATATTGGATCATACCAAGAGTTAGCAGATAAGTTCGTGGAACAGTTCGAAAGCTCTTACAAGTTTGAGAAAACCACGGACGACCTAAACTCCATCCAATAGCGAAAAGGAAAATCCCTGCGAAACTACGTGAAACGGTTCAACAAATAAAGAATTTCCATCCTATATCTCTATCAACCTACCCATGTCAAAGATTTCTGCAATGGTCTACTTGCCGAGAGTGGATTGTATAAGAAGCTAACAAAGTTCACGTGTTACACCATAAACCAAGCAATGGCCCGAGCACAAGTTGAGATCTGATGGGAAGAAGATAAGAGAAACAATAAATGTGACGGTCTCAGTAACCACCATGAAGAGAAGACTTCAAACCCTTCCAAATGGTCGAAGGATTATGGTATGAGAATCCATTAGCCAGCAGACAGATGGATCCCACAAGTAAGAGACCACCGCCCTATAAACAAGAATTATGAGCATATGACTTCAGCCTACACGGTACATCGCCAGTCTTCAATAAATTTATCTATTCGACATCAAGTCCAAGCGACCAAGACTTTGTCTTTATATGAGCCTATATCTTAGCCGACATGAAGTGGAAACAACTAAGACTTGGCATTCATTTAAGCCAATGTCTCAAGAAAGTGAAACGACATACACTCTACCTTCCCCAAATATTTCGAGTCAACAACCGATAAAACAACTAAATTATTGATTCCAAACATATATACACATCCATAAAATACACAAATTAGAATTAACAAAAAATAACTTGTCCATTCGTTAATATAAAAAGCTTAGTTATAAACTACAAAAAGCTAAATACAAAATAAACTGAGTAACACAGAGACATGATCAATCATCTAAGACCGGGGCGTCTTGAACTTTAGTAGCTGGGTCACCGTCGACTGGAATATCCCCGTCAACATCAAGCTTCGAGACATGAACATCTCTTTCATTCGACCAAACTTCTCTCCAGTCTCAACAATTTCTTCAATATCCTTAGGTGGCATCCTCCTCACCTACTTCAAGAGCATCCTCCATATTTTCACTCCTAGAAGTCGATGAGGAAAGACCGACTTCCATTCTCTATTACTCCTTGATCCATTTCTCAGGAGTCCAGTCTTTCTGTTCTTCAAACTTTTCAGCCCATCCATATGAGATTCCATCTAAAGCTTCGTCAGCCTTCTCTTAGCCTTCAAAGTCGACTCGATAACTTTGGCTCTATCCTCAGCCTCTTTCTCACATTTCTCAGCAGCTTCAGTCGATGTCTTAGCTTCGGCAACTTCCTTCCTCAAAGATGTGTTGGACTTCTCTAAGCTTATGATCCTCCTCTGATTGGCCTCCACAACCATCAAATGTAAAATAATATGCTCCAAAGCCTGCAAAGAAAAACAAAGTTAGAAAAGAATGAAGGGCCCAAGCTTCTAATGGCCCATCTTGTAAAACCCATCTCACAAGGCCCAATTAGGTCCAAAAGAAGAAGTCAAAGGCAACTACATTGTCGTCTGATGACAGTCAGCCCACTGTAAACAGATACACATTGGTCGCTTGAAATGAGTACGACTTTCACACGATCTAACCAACATCTAAATACCCTCATATGCCTCAGTCGACATACATGGACCTTCACCTGGTCCAGTTAGCTTATGAAGCAACTCATTTCTCCCAATAGACAAGAGCATACCCTCTTGAACGTCCAGTAGGTCCATTCGACCATAAGGTAGTCTATTGGACATGTAACTACTTCATACGATATAAAAGAACTTGCATCTGGTCCAAACGACATGACAAGACCCTTGTTTCAGATGATATCCAAGGACGACCCTCTGGCTCAGCCGATAAGGGTCTTCAAACGATAAGTAAAAGCATTAATTTAGATATAACTAACTTAGTTTGTGGCTACAGGTAAAATGAAACTCCCAAATACGACAATCTCACTCGACATTATCAAATCCAATCAACAAAATAAATTCAGCCAACGTTGCCCCTCTTTCAGTATAGCTACAAAAGTCCATTGGACATCGATTATGAAGTAGACTGAGAATGAAGACCTGGACCTTTATCTGGTCAAGTCGACTGAAGACTCCCTCAGACCGTCATAATGTCCGATATACTAGAGATTATCCTGGACCTTTATCTAGTCTAGTCAACGGGAACATTCTCTGAGACCCTTATCAGGTCAGGTTGAAGACTCCCCCAGATTTTCAGTAGGTCTGGTCGACTGGAGATTATCTTGGACCTTCATCTAGTTCAGTCGACTGAAGACTCCCCCAGACCTTCAGCCGATTTGGTAGACTAGAGATTATCATGGACCTGCATCTGGTTCAGTCATCGGGAACATTCCCGAGATTATTTTTGAATCAGGTTGAAGACTCTCCCGGACTCTTAGCATGTCTTGTCGACTAGAGATTATCCTGAACCTTCATCTGGTCCAAACGACATTGAAAACTCCCTCACACCTTCAGTAGGTCTGGTCGAATGGAGATTATCTTGGACCTTCATGCGGTCCAGTTGACGAGAACATTCCTCATGACTCACGTCGAGTCAAGTTGAAGATTTGGACCTTCATCTGGTCTATACGACGTTGAAGACTCCCCCGGACGCTCAATAGGTTTGGTCAACTAGAGATTATCTTATACAATCATTTGCTCCAATTGAAGTGGATATTCCCCACGATCTTTTTCAGGTCAGGTTGGTTCTTAGGCCTTTATCTGGTCCAATCAACTAAAGACTCTCATAGATCTTCAGCAGGTCTGGTCAACTAAAGATTATCCTGGACCTTTATCTGATCCAGTCGACGGGAATATTCCCTGAAACCATTGTTAAGTTAGACTAAATACTCCCTCAGACCTTCAGCAGGTCTGGTCGACTAAAGATTATCCTAGACCTTCATCTGGTCCAGTCAACGGGAACATTCCCCATGATATTCGATGCTCGGGTCAGTTTCAAGGCCTTTATCTGGTCCAGCCAAACGAAGACTCTCATTGACCATCATCAGGTCTACTGAGGATTATCCTGGATCTTTATTAAGTTTGGTCGAACGTGACATGACCACTGTCTGGTTCAAGCGACATCAACATCCAGGTACGTTCACATGCTTTTAATAAAACCCCATATGACATATTCAAATCTCCAAGCCAAATATTCATTGACTTAGAGAGTATAGGACAAACCTTTTAGGCCAAATTTGGGCTAGGGACCCAAATATCATTATGTCTAAGGCCCACGTATTAGAGTTGCACCAAAACATGACCCATAGCGTTCATTTATCCTAAATTGGCATTATGGGCTATCACCGAGGCCCAAACCACATGATTCTAGTCACTAAAAGAATGGTCTGCACATGACTCATATGTAAAGCCCATGAGCCAGTATGCCCACAAGGGTAAGAGGCTCATAAGACTTGAAATACCTCTAATAACCACATACTATGTTATGCGGTGTCTCAGTAGACATTGCTAGCACTAATCATTTTCCAACAAGGAAACTAAGTATTTAGACCAATCTAAATACAAATGGAATTACAATTAATCTCAAGACATCTAGGTACTCCTAATTCAATCTCAACTCTACTAATCTCTCCTAAAAGGATTGGAATTTAACTATTCTAAGGAAATCTTAAGCCGACTAAGATGATATTTCACAACCTATAAAAGGAGAGGGGGTCCAAAGGATTGAGAACTGATTACGCTCAAAAAGTACTTACGGCTATTGCAGTATATTTGGGGTGTCGATTCCTCAGATAGATGGTTACAATGGATTGATTCACTTAATGAAAATGTTATCAGTAACTTACTGAGAAGATAATGATTGAATTGGTGATTCAAAGTAAAAACTGTTAAGGTTGGTGCTCGAAGTACCAATCCGGATCGTATTTATGTCCAATTCATAAATACGAGCAATTTCATTTTCCATAATATTACTTATTTTATGGTAGCACCTCTTGTCTTTTATATACATATTCAATCTAGTTAGGATTGGATATTCAATTACGATTAGATTGAAACTAAATCTGGTTTAGTGATACGTGTATATTAGACAAAGACCCTAGGATTTACAATGTAGTGCGCAGTTACAATGTAGTTTGTAATTGACATTGGGAAGTGCACTATAAGATGTATATCCTTAAATAAAGTTCATGTTCAAGATTTACTAACACGGGTCAGTTAGTAAAATCCGCTGAGACCAGTACATGTCGTATATCGTGACTTGGTCTGATGTTTTATCCCAATGAACCATGAGTCTCGGGAGACTCGTATAAACATATAGGTATTTATTTGATAAACACTGAACGACTCACTGAATATTTCCTAATAGATGGTACACCAACGTCAATATGAATCTTCTCGAGTTAAGTGAGCATAGTGGTCCTTCGACTTAAGATACCGAGGTGGGATATATGAGTTATCCTCCACACTTTGATGGCAGTCACGTCACCGATCTATTCATGATCATACCTCCGTCTGTTCGTTGGGTGTGGACTGATGCTTATGATATCCAGTGTGTATCAAGAGATGATCTGTCAGTCATGTGTACAAGGCATATGCATCATGCACGTGTTTACGATCTAGTAAATCCATGGCCGTGGTATAACTTCATAAATCAATTACGAGTGTTATTTAGAGATCGTAAATTGAAAGTCGACTATATTATACCGAATGGATTTGACGTTCTTATCTATATCCCAGGTATAATATGGATAGCCTGTGACGGATGGATTATACGTATGCAATGACCTCGGCTTGAATAGTTTAGCGAGATTATCTGTGATCGTCATAATTCATGAGTGGGTGAATTATTGACAAGAAAAAGGATTACGTGACGGATAAACCTAAACTTAGAGAGTCCCACAATATGAAGTGTACTCGTTGAGTACTTGGGCAACGCGATATAAATAATACAGATTATTCATAATACTTCACCGGATTAAATGAGTTAATTCAGATCGTTTAATCGGTTAAACGATAACACATGCATTATGGGTTTTTGGTCATTTAATAATTATTGTGTATTTATATTTGATACATAATTTGATTAGATACACATTAATTAATCGTCAAATGAGATTTTGACACATGTCATTAATATATGTATTTGTTATTTAATGTAAATAAAAATACATATATAATAATTATTATATTAATTAATTATTTAGATATTTAAATGTTAAATATTTGAATAATTAATTGATAAACTTTTTCATAATTGTTATGAAATATGTTTAATTTTTATTGGTGACATATGGCATGATTTAATTAAGTTTTTTGTGTGCAAATTTGATTTGCTATTATAATAAGACATCCTCAACTACTCCCTGTGGTGTTCTGATGGATCGCCCTGTGGTGTTCTGATGGATCGGTCAGCTAACTGTAAAACCATAGATGTAGGTTTAATCTCTCCAAGTCCTAACTGTTTATATATAGAGTATGGCATCGGATTAACATTAGCACCTAAATCTAATAAAGATTGACCGAACTCATGTGTGCCAATGTGGCAGGTAATAGTGGGACATCCTTGATCTTTGTACTTTGATGGAGCCCTCTGTTCAATTACTGCACTAGCCTGCTCTGTTAAAAATATAGTCTTCTTCACATGGTGTTTACTTTTTATGGTGCATAGATCTTTAAAACCTTCGCATAAGTGGGAACTTGTTTTATCACATGTAACAACGGAATGTTGATTTTTACCTGCTTTAAATGTTCTATGATCTCACCATTCGAGTTTGGAGCTCTTGTTGTGGGCCTAAGTGCTTGAGGAATGGGCACTCTAACTATGATATCAACCTCTTGTTCTTCTATGGAAGTATTTGCATTACTATCCTTAGTGGCATCTATAGTGTTGGAGGTGTCCTGCATCCCTACCTCTTTACCAAACCTAGTGAATATGGCATTAACAACTTTTACATTAGCTGTTTCATGATCAGCCTGTGTCATGTGTTGCCCTTGTGGATTTAGTTGAGCCTGAGATGGGAATTTTCCTTGTTCTTGTACACTCAGGACATTAGTCAATTTGGAGACTTGACTCTTAATCTCCTTATTATCTTTAATGACCTGAGCTATCGACGAATCAACCCTTTGATTGATTTTTCTTTGGGTGTCTATAAATGCATGTACAGTGTCCTCTAAAGAATTCCTAGGAACGACATGTGTGTGATACTGGGGAGCACGGTAACCTTTGGGTTATAATGTCTGGATAGGCTGATAAGACTCATGTTTCCAACTAAGATTAGGATAGTTCCGCCAACTAGGATCATATGTATCTGAATATGGTGTATAAGGCTTCTTGTACATCCTTAAGGTATTACATTGTTCCTCATATGTTCCCATCATCTCACCATATACAGGACATTCTTGGGCTAGATGGTCAGTTCCCTTACACACAAAACATACCCCTTGAGATTCTAAATGGGCTACTGCATGCATAATCTGGCTATCCTTAGCTTTTAAGACTTCTAACTGTCTAATTAATAACTCAACTTGTGCCTTAAGACTATCATCTTCCCTAAAGTGGTGTATGCCTCTGCTAGAAGGAGTGATGTGTATCCTATCAGTGCTATCAATGGCATTAGGTCCAGTCCAAGTGTGAGATTTCTCAGCTAAGTCATTTAAATACTCTTGCGCCACATCAATGTCCTTTCAGATGAACTCACCATTACACATTGTCTTCACGAATTGGCGCTCTCTATGGGTTAAACCATCATAAAAATAACTCACTAAGCGCCAACTCTCATATCCATAGTGAGGACAACTAGCTAACATCTCCTTATACATCTCCCATGTTTGATAAAGGGTTTCACTGTCTTTTTGGGAAAAGGTAGATATTTGTCTTTTCAAGACATTCGTCTTATGGTGTGGGAAGTATTTATTAAAGAATACATGTGTCATCTCGCCTCATGAACCTATTGACCGAGGTTTTAACCAATATAATCAGCTTTTAACTCTATCCTTAAGTAGAAAAGGGAAGAACTTAAGTCTAATTGTGTATGTGGTCCCAAATCGGTCATGGAAGGTTGCTACAACCTCTTCAAACCCTCTAATATGCATATAAGGGTTCTCGTTCTCCAAACTATGAAAGGTTGATAGATACTGTATCATTCCACGTTTAAAATCTATATGTGGTGCATTAGGAGGAAACATTATGCACGATAGTGTAGTTGTGCGAGTGGGTAGAGGTACTCCTCAAGAGACCTAATGGGTGGTCTCTCGTAATCACTCATGGTATGTGTGCTAGATGTAGATGGTGTGGCAAAAAGGTTTTCGAATAGAGTTTTTGAGCTTAAATCTTCCTCGTTAACTCTACCAAATCTACCCAACCGATCACTAAGTCTAGGCATGCATTTAAACACAAATAAAACGAGAAATAAAAAAAAAAAGAATAAACTAAAAATCAAAATCTAAACTAAAACTGAAATTAAATAAATAAAATAAAAAATAAAAATAAAGGTGGAACGAAGTTACCGCTTTGTTGTTGACTAAGCAAATCTACTCCTTCAGATTATAAACCGTCTCCCCGGCAACGGCGCCAAATTTTGATTACGCCCAAAAAGTACCTGCGGCTATCGCAGTATAGTTGGGGTGTCGATTCCTCAAAGAGATGGTTATGAGGGACTGATTCACTTAATGAAAACGTTAGCAGTAACTTAATGAGAAGATAATTATTGAATTTGTGATTTAAAGTAAAACTATGGAAAATACGTTGAGAGTTATCAATAGAGAGAAACAGCAAAGCGTCGAGAATCCCTCTTGTATCAAATCCAGATATTCAGTTATTGATTCCATTTTATTACTCGATTGAAGGTTTCACATTCCAAACCAACAATCGGAAGATATTCAATTCTAAACATATTAAATTCCAATGTAACCAATGATTTATTTTCTTTATGTTAACATCACACAAAGTTATCGTTACGACCTATCTAATGTCGACAATATACCCTTAGGTAAAAATACTGCAGCAGAAGATCAACTCATAAAACAACTTTACCAGTCACAACTGGGTTCCCCAATCACACATAGAAAAAGCATGACTGAATCTATATGCAAGTTGAATAAATATAGTTTTTGGATTAATAAATCGTAGAATAATAAAGAATAATAAACATCAATTGTATTAAATGCTTAAGAGTACTTAGGAATCAACAACACGAACATAAAAACTTAAATACAAGAGTTCATCATTAGTTTTGCCTAGAAGATTAGTTCTCCATGCAAAAGACAGATATAGCCTGGATAGATCGGAGAGACGTCATGTCGGCTTGAAGTTCTTCGTCTTTTTCTCTCGAAATTATGTTTATGGCTCTTTGATGTGTGTTTCTCTCTGTTTTCTCCCCTTTTAAGGTTTTGGACGAAGTTGGGTTTATATAGGGAAGCCCTGGAATCCATATATGTGTAAAAGACGACCAAAAAGCTTCTGGGACTATTCTGGGGCGCCACGGTGCCAAACCTGCTGGATTTTGTATGTGTTGCAGATTCTGGGGCGCGTCGTGACGCCAATGAAGGAGCGTCGCGACGCGTGGCAAATTTCTGGTTTCGTCGATTCTGCGATTCAGCTCTCCCATGTTTTTCTGATGCGTCCGCAAGGTCCCAAAACATGTATAACTGCTCCAAACTTCATATTCCATTGATCCTAATAACAAAGCACCAAATAAACTCTAATTAAGATTAAATACATGATAATTAAGCCGAGTTAGCGATGTTCAAAGTACACTTTCATGCACTTATCAAGAACTTACCGATGACTAATGACTAATTCAACACTCAACATTCATCATTCAACCTTAGGCCCACATACTCGAGTTGTCTTGTTTCTTCTCATCCTTTGCTCATCATCATCACTAAACTAAGCATCGAAGTGCCTACGGTGTCCACCACACCGATGGGTAGCTATTCTACACTCTGTTTACCTTTATTTTACAGGATCATTGGAGCCCTCATCATACAAATTCTTGATTGTAGGTCGAAGGTGAAATTATGCGTCTACAACAGTACAAAATAAATTTTTAAGAATTGTCTATAATACAAAATATAAATAAATTAATTAGTATAATATTTTCTTACCTGAAGTATACAGTTTAGTAAGACGATGTCTAAAATATTAACCCCATCCTCGTGATCGATACACGGTATAATATTAACTGAATGACATCTTATATAGGCCGAATGTCTAGCTTGATGTGCCTTTACTTCAACGCGTGCAATCAGCCATCATAAAACAATAAGCGTTTCCTCTCTGTGAGCCTCGGTCCAACCACCCTATCCATGACAGCTCTTTGATCAAGCCATGTTTTGTATTGCCTTCCATCATGAGGGCCAAACTGCATATCATCCCCAATTGGGCACCCCCAAGATCTCACTATTAGGTCGAATGTAATATCCAACCTCCACCCGAACAATCAAGTCAAAAAATGAAATGGGAGCCTTTGGATCAATTCCTGATTGATGTTACTGATGAACCTCTAACATAATCGACCATACATTGGGGCATCTAAAGTAAAAAGATTATCTCATCTCATCTAGCGCAATAGGTCGATCTTCCTATATCCGATAATATCTTTTATATCTACTACATATACCCCAATAATAGGCTGTGTTCTCCAAACATTATGGTATTGAGTGAATGATGTTGGGATTATACATGGCGGAAGCATGGTTCAGACGAAATCATAATTTTAAAATTTTTAACTTATCGAATAAATTATTCAATATCCAATATGAATAATTCATTCATATTTCACCTAAATATTTTATTCGATATCAAATAATGACACAATTAATTTAAAAAACATCGTGAAACTTTTACGAAAATATTTCTCCGTAAAATAGCATAAAATACGTTTACCACCAAACCGACCAACCAATACTACAAGGGGCTGCCCACGTCAGCCCCAATAGTACTTGGACAGTTCATGGGCTGCCCGAACATTGGCCAATTCACTATTTGGGTAGTTGTTAATTGGTAAGTATGATACTCACCCGGAAACACTGTTTTTCACTGTTTTCGTGTATTTTCACTCCGAAATAATTTTAAGCAATTATTTTAATGCCCAATACACATCCAATATATTTAAACATCATATTTTTCATCATAAAATTTTCAGAATTTTCAGATCTGATCTGGATATAAAAATAATCATTTTGCATGCTTTAAATCCAATTTTCTCAACATTAATTTAATTAATATCTACACCAATAAAAGCCACTACAAATGAAGAACTCAAGAACAATTCTAAATATCACAATGGTAGCCATAATACTCTAGAATGGCAATAAGTTATCTAATAACCATAAGCCTTAATTACACTAATTAAGCTTACTTTTAAATACTACACATGTATATATTAATTTTCCAAGCAACCAACTATCTCAACATATATTCAAGAGAGGAAAAATAAATCCACATCATATGTAGAGTCCTAGAATTATAGAGATAATTTTCAATTCAAATAAACTAAGAAAATACCTTATATTTCAAGCTTTATTCAAAGATTTGATCTAGGACTTTTATTTTCTCTCAAAGCTCTCTCTTTTTATGTTTTGATAACTTGAACTTCGTTTACAAATGAAACAAATTCACTTATATTTATAGGCCTAGATTGGCCGAAAATCAAAGGAGGCAAAATGGTCATTTTATTTGTCAAATTTAAATAAAATAAGTCAAATACAATTTGATTACTATTACCTTTATTAAACTTGACATTTGTAACCAATTAGACTTAGTCATTTCCCCAAGCAAATGATGACATTAGATATTTTATTTTTAATTACTTAATTATTTAACAATTAAATAATTAATTAATACAAATATCTATATATGTGTGTATTTTTATTTACACTAAATAACCAAATACATATATTAATGACAAGTGTCAAAATATCATATTTGACAATTAATTATGTGTATTTAATAAAATCATGTATTAAATAAAAATACACATTAATTAGTAAATGATCGAAATGCCCTTATGCATATGTAATTCTGTTTAACCGTTAAATGATTCGAATTAACTTATTTAATCCAATAAAATATTATTAATAATCTGTATTATTCATAACGGTTGCCCAAGTGCTCAACGAGTACACTTCAAAGTTCATATTGTGTGACTCTCTAAGTTCAGGTTTATCCGTCATGAAATCCAATTTCGTGTCCATAATTCACGATACACTCACAAAGTGGATCTTTACTCTCTAGTATAAGAGTGTCGAAGTAATAAAATAACCCGGTAAGTCCGAAGTCGATCCACAGAGAATAGATTTAATAGGATAAAATAATAATTCAATTAATAAATTAAAATACTAGGGTTAAGGGATCAATTCTTGATATTTCAAATATAAAATAATTTTTACTTTTATAAAATATAAATTATAATTATTTCTCAATCAATTTATTTCATGATTATCATGTATTAATTATGTCAACACATGTAATCCGTCCTGTCGATAATTAGTTCTGCCAATATACTAAATATGTCAATACATGTAGAACCGTATTGTCGATAACTAATCCAGATCTTTAATAGTCCAATCTCTCACATTTATTGGATTCAAGTATTATCTGCACCAATTTGGGACTGTCTACAACTAGTAAAAAATCCTCAATAAACTGGAAAGCGTGCGAATTTTATTTGAGAAATAATCACAATTATAAAATAGAATATAAATAAAAATCACCTATATTTTCATATCATTAGCTTCACCATTTACATTAGCAGGATACAAATTTACATAACAAGATATAAATAAAAACATTCATAATTTTATTAATAAAAAAAGAAATTACAAAAGAAAAAAATAAATAAAACATATACGATACTTATCCCAAGTCCCCCGAGAAGAGAAAATGAAACAACACATCCGGACTGACGGGGATCTCTCCATTTTCTCCCCCTTCATCTCATTAAGGTGCTGAACACCTCCTTTTATAAAAGGTATCTTGTCATCTAATATTTTACAAAACAAATACATTATTGCATTTGTTTTGCAATTGCCATCACCATATATATATATCGGTGGGACCTCCAAAATATATTATATATATTATAATAATGATAATACAATACAATACATGTGTAGCTAAATACAACATAAACTCATTTTGTTGTCAATCTAAACATAGTGAATATTTTCCAAGTCCGATTTGAATTTAGCTGTCACACTCTTTTTGGTTTCATGGGTCCTGGAATTTAGATCTCATATCCATTTTCCCTGTTGAACTTCCAAAGCAGTATTTTACCTATATAATAAATAAAAAATGCAATAAAAATATACAAAACATAAATTTAATTGTTATTTCACAAATGTGCTAAATTAAGGAGATTAATGAAACTACAAGTGTAAAATAATTAATTTGTCTTTTAATAAATGTGCATTTTTTAGTGTTCATCAATTCACTCACTTGTAAATTATGATGACCAATGACCACAGACAATCTCACTAAATTATGCAAGTCGAGGTCATTGCATACGTATAATCCCTCCGTCATAGGCTATCCATATTATACCATGGATATGGATGAGAACATCAAATCCCTGATGTATAATATAGTCAACTTACAAATTTATGATCTCTATATAATTTTAATAGATCACAAACACGTGTAGGATACATATGCTCTGTACACATGACTGACAGATTCTATCTGATACTCACAGGATATCATTGGCATAAGTCCACACCCAACGAATAGGCGGAAGTTTGATCTAAATATATCGGTGACGTGACTGCCATCAAAGTGTAGAGGATAACTCATATATTCATGATGGTATCTCAAGTCGAAGGACCACTACGCTTCTCGAGTGTAGATGATAACTTATATATCCATAATGGTATCTCAAGTAGAAGGTCCATTATGCTACTTGACTCGAGAATATTTCTATTGACATTGGTGTACCATCTATTAGGAAATCTTCGGTGAGCCGTTCAGTGTTTATCAAATAAACAGCTACACGTCTATACGAGTCTCCTGAGACTCATGGTTCATTGGGATAAACGTTGAACCAAGTCCCGATATACGACATGCACTGGTCTCAACGAATTTTACTAACTGACCCATGTTAGTAAATCTTGACCACGAACTTCATTTAAAAATATAAAACTTATAGTGTCACTTCCCAATGTCAATTACAAATTACGTTTTAACTGCGCACTACGTTATAAATCATCAGGTCTTTGTCTAATGTACACATATCACCAAACAAGATTTAGTTTCAATCTAATCGATATTAGATCGAATACGTATATAAAAGATAAGAGACGTTACCATCAATAAGTAATATTCATGAATCAGACATAAATACGATCCAGATTGATGCTTCGAGCACCAACCTTAAGAAATGTCTCCTCGCCGGGGAAGTAATAAGGAACAAAACGAGCCATTAACTTCGGATAAGAGTTCGGAGAATAGTCCGGAGATCCTAAGTCAAGTTCGAAAATCCTAAGTACTTCGAGAAAACTTCGAAGATCCTAAGAACTAACGGATAATTCAGAGATTTTTTTGTCATATTCTATTCACTTCGAAGACCTTGGCTATTTATATTTTTAAAAACTTCGGAGTCGAATTTTTATATCAAATGAATAAAAAATATTAAAACTTCGAAGATCCGAAGTCAATTCTTCATATCTCTGAAATCTAAATAAAAAGAAAATTAAAATTAAAACTTCAGAATTTCAAAGTAGACTATAGAAAAATTGGATATTTTGACAAACCGTAAATATTGTGACTCATTTTGACAAATAACAAAATTTTTTGCTTAAGTTTCGTTAAATTCCCCCAAAATTACTGCATTACTCTTTTCCACTAGGGAAAATGCTGCTCAGTTGTTTGGATGCCAAAGATATTAACGAGAGTAATAAATTATTCATAATTTTAAAAAAAATATGATAAAATTTGAATTAAATAAAATTTCATAAAATGCTACAAATCTTGCCACGATGCAGGAGGCATGCAAGACAAAAATGTGAATGATTAATAATTAATTCAATAATTCTAGGAGAATTTTTTTTATAAGATTCTAGTTATATTCTTATTTCAAATAGTTATATATTAAATTTTTTTTTTAAAAATATATAATTATTTAAAGCAAGAATGTCACTAAAAATGTCCTCATAAAAATTTTATAATTAATTTTATTTTTATTAATTATGAAAAAAGTTGTAGTTTAGTCAAGAAAATTCTCTAGTTATATTCATGTTTCAAATAATTATATATTTTAATTTTTTTCTAAAATATTTATAATTATTTAAAGTCAGGATATCATTAGAATTTCATTAAAAAATATCTTCCCAAAAATATATTAATTAATTTTATAAATTCAAATTACTTTATTTTATTTTATTAATTTTGAAAAAAGCTGTAGTACTAGACTACTAGTCAAGAA
Source organism: Zanthoxylum bungeanum (assembly GCA_019454045.1). Lineage (NCBI taxonomy): Eukaryota > Viridiplantae > Streptophyta > Magnoliopsida > Sapindales > Rutaceae > Zanthoxylum > Zanthoxylum bungeanum. Next base: position 170,028 of record SKCR01041312.1, on the reverse strand, counting down.
AATTCAAACATTTGCTTAGCCACGTTTTGGAACCTGCCCTGCCACCTCGGAAACACTAAACTCAAATTAAACAACTCAAAACTCGTTTGAATTTAAGTTCAAAAATCTTTCTTCTTCATATTTCTTCCCTGCAACTCCTCGTTGCAAATACGTACAACGATCACTATCTATGAACTGAATCCCAAGTGCCCTTATCAATTTCCACTCATTGAAACACAGCAAAAATGCTTCTTCCACTCTCATTCCTCTTCATACTCTATCCTCTTTGTTTCTCTCTTAACCAAGATGGCCTTGCGCTGCTCGCACTCAAAGCAGCCATTATAAAAGACCCAACTCGAGCTCTCGACTCATGGTCCGAGTCAGACTCAACCCCGTGTCACTGGTTCGGCATTCACTGTATTAGAAACAGAGTCACCTCGCTGTATCTCCCCAACAAGAGCCTCACTGGCTACATGCCTTCAGAACTCGGCTTGTTAAACTCACTCACTCGACTCAGTCTCCCCAACAACAACTTCTCAAAACCAATACCCGCCAATCTCTTCAACGCCACTAAGCTCGTTTACCTCGACCTATCACACAACTCTTTCTCTGGCCCAATACCTAATCAAATCAAAGAGCTCAAAAATTTGACCCACTTGGATTTATCTTCAAATCTCCTCAACGGGTCCTTGCCCGAGTTTCTTCTTGACCTAAGAGCCCTCACTGGCACTCTAAACTTGTCGTTTAATCAGTTCTCAGGTCAGATTCCGGAAATGTACGGTCATTTTCCGGTGATGGTGAGCTTGGATCTAAGGAATAATAATCTCAGTGGAGAGATACCTCAAGTAGGGTCATTGTTGAACCAGGGACCCACAGCATTTTCAGGAAACCCTAGCCTTTGTGGGTTTCCTTTGCAGAGTTCATGTCCTGAACCTGAAAACCCTAAAGTTCTTGCAAACCCTGAAGAAGAAGACGACCCACAAAACCCTAAAAATTCTAACTCTGGCTATGGTGGTGAAGAGAAAGAGAAGGCGAGAAACGGATCAGTGGCAGTTTCTGTAATTTCCGGCGTTTCAGTGGTGATCGGAGTTGTTTCGGTGTCAGTGTGGCTGTTTCTGAGAAAACGAAGAGCCCGGGAGGGCAAAATGGGAAAGGAGGAAAAGACAAATGATGTTGTGGCGCTGGTGGCCGATGAAGAGGAGGGGCATAAGGGTAAATTTGTTATAATAGATGAAGGGTTTAATTTGGAATTGGAAGATTTGTTGAGGGCGTCGGCTTACGTGGTGGGGAAGAGTAGGAGGGGGATTGTTTATAGGGTGGTTGCGGGGAGAGGATCAGGTGTGGTCGCGCCTACCGTGGTTGCCGTTAGGAGGTTGAGTGAGGGCGATACCACGTGGCGGTTCAAGGACTTTGAGAGTGAGGTGGAGGCCATCGCCAGGGTCCAGCACCCCAATATCGTGCGGTTGAAAGCTTATTACTATGCCCATGATGAGAAGCTGGTGGTTTCTGATTTCGTCCGCAATGGGAGCTTGTACGCTGCGTTGCATGGTAACATTCCTCTTTCTTTGTTGTTAGTAATTGCTGTTATTATTAGCCGTTGAAATTAGACTGAACAAACAATAAAAATTACCCAAAAAATTGATGATTAATGCAACACATAATCATATATGGCTTTTAATCATGTTCAATGGTTTCCGTGGGTCCCATATTGGTGATCACGGGCGTTGATTTCACTTATGACGAGAATTGTGATGGAGAAATTACCCTGTTACTACATTTTAAGGTGTAAGTTAATTTTTACTGTAATGCTGCAGCTTAGTAAATTTTAGAATGCTATTGCACATTTGAAGCCTATATTTACAACTTAAGAGTGAATACTGGGTTTTGCTGCCTTTATTGTTAATGCCAATTGCTGATGTTGGGATAAAATCTCGTGTAAGAAACTCCAAGATTTGACATTTTGTAGTTATTGCTTGTTCATGTTTGATGACTATATTATGTTCAAAGAGTGTTGCGGAGACATGAGTGGTTCATAAATTTTCTGCACTGCTGAAGAATATCTTGGTTTGAGTTTAAAACTTTGAGATCCCTGCGGACTTCAAGTTGAGACCGTCTCGTGTCTCTAATATCTTGGTCATATTTGAATCCGAATATCTGAAAAGTGAAAACTAATCCTACATTGATTTTTTCTATTTCCCTTTCAGAAAAAGGTCATCAATCATCATAAATATGCATTGTTGGATTTAATTGCTTTTGAATCAGAGAACTTAAAAAGAGTGTTTGTCCTCATTGATACGGTATATCTATGATTCAATTCTGATGCACCTTTGATGGTTTTCTCCCTGTTTTTTGCCCTTCACTAAGATTTATGTCATATGTCATTAGATGCATTGTAAGGACAAGTTTGGATCTTAGTTACAGAGCCTCTATACAAGAATTAATTTGTGGCCCCGTTGCTCTGCCACTGTTTGCTTCTATAAATAAATACAAAGATGGGAATTTATTGATGGATCCCATTAGAGTGACAGGCCGTGCATGATTTTATATACAGTTGATACTTAAAAGTGACATATAACAAGAGGTTGACTACTGTCATAGTACTGATCCTGTTACATTATTTATATGGATTTATAGATTTTCTAATTCTTTGGCCTAAGTTTTGAATATTTATTTCATGGATCAATGATGTATTTTTTAATGTGACAACAGCGTTACTTGTTAAAATGGTGGAAAAATTTAGGTTTTTTTTTGGGACATAATCTTTATTATTAGTTCCCTCTCCCAGAAATATTGCTATATAGGCGATAATATCATTGATTCTTACAATGGTGTTCAACACTTTTAACTGTTTTTGCAGCGGGACCTTCTGATTCTCTGGCGTCACTTCCATGGGAAGAGAGGTTAAAAATTGCTCAAGGAACTGCTAGAGGTCTAATGTACATACATGAGTGCAGCCCTCGAAAATATGTTCATGGCAATATAAAGTCTACAAAAATACTTCTTGATGATGAACTCCAGCCTCACATCTCAGGTTTTGGACTCAACCGTCTTCTCCCTGGTACCTCTAAAGTAACCAAAAACCAAACCATGATAACCTCTGCAATGGGTTCAAGAATTTCTGCTATCTCAAATGTTTACTTGGCACCCGAGGCTCGTATAGATGGCAGCAAATTCACTCAAAAATGTGATGTATACTCATTTGGGATTGTGCTCTTGGAGATGTTAACCGGGAGGCTGCCTGATGCTGGACCGGAAAATGATGGGAAGGGATTAGAAAGTCTTGTGAGGAAAGCTTTCCGTGAAGAACGCCCCTTGTCTGAGATTATAGACCCGGCACTTCTCAAAGAAGTTCATGCAAAGAAGCAAGTTCTTGCTACATTCCACATTGCACTCAACTGCACAGAGCTGGATCCAGAGTTGCGTCCAAGGATGAGAATGGTGTCTGAGAGTCTTGATCGCATCAAACTGCAATGAAATTTGACAGGAAGTAGCTAAGTTCCTGGTTTTGATGCTGTTTTTATCAGGGTTATGTCGCGGATTGTAAGATGCTTCTGATATCTTAGATGCGTGTCTGCTTTACTTATTTCATAACGACTGCATTCTCCTTGAATGTGTTGATTCATATATCTGTCCATTTTGAAGTCTTGATATGTTGAAATTCTATGCCAATTATGTCATCAACATTCTGGATATAAATTGTTCACATTCGAGTTTAATAGAAAGCACACGTCTTCAGAAATTTGTTGAAGGAAAATAGTTAAAATGGTAACTTGTATGTGCAAAACAATAACCTTGTGATTCCGGCCAGCTTTCTGTTTGTAATTTAGATGCTTGGTCTGTTCGGGAAAAAAAAAAAAAAAGGTTCCAACTATTGATAACATTTTTTTTGGAAACGTTGTAAATCCTGTCACTAAATTATTCGATTCGAGTTTAAGCGGAGCAGGTAAAATCCCTGACTGCCCCAGACTCTTATAAGAATGCATCCCCCACAGTTCGAACAAATCGGTCGGGAAAGTAACCATCAGGCAGACTCTTTGGCTTGGCTGGCATCATCAATCAAGTCAGAGAAGCCTAGAACCATCCATCTGGTTTGCCTCAAGGTGAAGAGTGTTGGGGAGCCAGAGATAATGGAAGTGGATGTATAATGGGAAACCTCTTGGATGAATCCGGTTAAGAAGTACTTGAAGACAAGAAGGAGGCAAGAAAGCTAAAGTGCCGGAGTTCTAAATTCTGCCCGATTGAAGGATTTTTGTACCTAAGAGGGTACACGGTGCCACTTTTGAGATGTCTTACGACCGAGGAAGCGGACTATGTGCTCAGGGAAATACACAAAGGGATTTGTGGGAGTCATGTCGGGGGGCAGTCAATTGCGTATAAGGCGTTAAGGCAGGGATTCTTCTGGCCGACCATGCATCAGGACGGGATGAAGATAGCTCGGAAGTGTGAGGGATGCCAGAAGAACGCAAACATTCACCATCAGCCAGCGGAGCAGTTGACCACTCTAGTCAGCCTCTGGTCGTTCGCCCAATGGGGGCTAGACATCATTGGGCCAATGCCAGCAGGGCGAGGACAGGCCAAGTACGCTATCGTTGCTATTGACTATTTCACCAAGTGGGTAGAAGCCGAACCCCTATCTACAATCACGGAGAAGAAGGCGACAGACTTTGTGAAGAAGAATATTATTTGCAGGTTCGGGATCCCCCGGGCCATCATCACTGATAATGGGAAGTAATTCGACAGCAAAGGTTTCAGGAAGCTCTGTGAAGACCTCCAAATCGCCTTGAGATTCGCTTCACCTGCTCACCCCAAGTCTAATGGGCAGGTCGAGGCGACCAACAAAACAATCAAGGCAAATCTGAAGGCCAGGTTCGGATCTTGTAAAGGTCTATGGGTCGAAGAAGTACTAGAAGTATTGCGGGCGCATCGGACAACCTACAAGGACTCCACAGGGGAAACTCCATTTTTTTGGCCTATGGTTATGAAGTAGTTATCCCGGCAGAGATCGGAATGGCCACCCACAGGGTCCGAAATTTCGAGACCGAATAGAACGAAGAGCCCGTCAGGGAACACCTCGATCTAATCGAAGAAAAACGGGAGAAGTCCGCTATCAAGATGGCCATCTGTCAACAAAGAATGACCCGCTTCTACAATAAGAAGGTTCAGACTCGATCCTTCCTTCCTGGAGATTTGATTCTGAGGAGAGTTACGTTGAATACCCGAAAGCCTGAAGAAGGCTCATTGGGCGCCAAGTGGGAAGGGCCGTACAGAGTGGTGGAGATAGTTAGACCGGGTACCTATCTTTTGGAACAGTTGGACGGTACCCGGCTCAAGAAGCCCTGGAACGCCGAGATGCTGATGAAGTATTTCCAATAGACCACCTCTTTGGGCCGCAGAACTGTCGGATGACCAGACAAGAGTCAGGAAATTATTGTAAAGTCTCTCTTGAAATGACCCGCAAAGAGTTGTAAGAAGGGCAGTAGGTCCCATGAATATGAATATGACTCTCTCTTTTGAATTTAAAAACTTGTCCACTTTACTTGTTTAATAATTGAATGAGAAATCCATGTTCAATATTCTTGGGATGTACTCGAAGCGAAGAGGTGTTCGGTAGCTGGGAAGGGCATCAAGCCCGTGGCACGCCAAAGTGCCATGATATCCGAAATGGATTCCATGTATATCTACTACGTTTGGACACTAGTTAATGTACCGCAAGGCATTGTGCCTATTAGTACTATATAAGTCTTCAAGTAAGACATACATGGAAGGCAACATACCAACGTACTAAGCTAGGCTTGTAGCGGAAAGGTATCGTTATCAACATAGTGTCGATGACGACGAAACCTTTTACATGTTGCCATGGTAAATCCATTTGGATAATGCTTGCTGATGCTGTATGATTCATTTATGAAATATGACAGCTGAATGCCAAAACCGCTTTCCTTAACGGAAACCTTTTGGAGGATGTTTTCAACATCCTAACGGTTTTGTCGTACCAAAACTAGCAAACAAGGTTTGCAGGTTATTCGATCTATGGATGGATTGAAGCAAGCATTGCGTTCTTGGAATTATCGTTTTGATGTAATCATAATGGTTTATGATTTAATTCAAAAACGAAAATGATTCTTGTGTATATAAGGAGGTTAGTGGGAGCGCACTGACAATGAATGTCCTATAAATAATGATAATATATCATTTCTTGGAAATGATATTCCCATAAATATAATCGGCGAAAGCTTGGCTTTCGAGAAAATTCTCCGTAGAATTCTTAGGAGAAACAACCTTTATTCTAGGAATAAAGATCTACTGGGATAGATCTAAAAGTTGTTAATACTCTCCGAGAACTCGTACATTGAAAAATGTACGCGATCTGGTGTCTCATACGCTTTGAGCATATGGAGTCACAATCGGGCCAATCCAAGTGATAATCATTGGATTGATGTTAAGAACACCCGTTAGTATCTTAGAAGATCTAAGGATGCTGTCTTAAACTATGGAGAAGGAGAACTTGAAGTGACTGGGATCACTGCTGTAAGTTTCCTAATCGATAATAACGACTATAAGTCGTAACAACGGTACTATACAGTTTGAATAACGGAACAGTGAGCTGGAAATCTTCCAAGCAAGATAATGTTACCGAATAAACAACAAATGCAGGTTATTGCTGCAGCTGAGGCAGCAATAGAAGCCTTCTGGATTGATAATAATCTAATTAGATTAGATATAGTTATGTTAGCAGCTGAGCTAGGATACAGCGCAAGCTAAAGAATTAATGGTCTCATCAACGATCCAGATATATACTTCGATATTCATCTGATTCGTTCGGATCATACATCGTGGCGATGTGATGATCGAATAAATCGCATCAGATGATAATCATGTAAATTCGCTGACGAAAGTCTTTTCTCAGTAGTTTGAGCGAACCGTACATAGTTCGGGTGTAGGACACTCGAGTGACTAGCTATAGGCCAAGTGGGAGATTGTTGGACAGTTATGACCCATAACGTCACTATTTGTACAGATCATGGTGTTGTTGTACAAATTAACTATGTGACAAAGGAAATTGCTCTCTTATCATTTGTGATTAGATCACCAAGATGTATAAATGATAGAAGGTCCTTATGATTAGTTCCTGGATTGAGATGATATGAGACAATATCAATCCACGAAGGTTTAATCATTAAATATCCCTAGTCAGAGTATTATCGAGATTGGACATCGATAATGCAGAAAAGACTAATATTACATTTGTGCGCGTTGTGAGGGCATAACGACATAGTTCTCATATATTTGGGTATATGATACTCATGCAAGTGTAGTATGAGGTTGTGTTTTACCGATGGTACGGGAAACAGCTCTGCTCTGGATAGACCCCTCGGAATTCCATTGGTAGTATGACTATGTGTCTATGGAAGTCCGTAATCAGGGTAGGTGTATTTGGTCTTAACCTGAGACTTGCACCGCTAATACTTGCGACAATCAATATGCTTTGGTTTTAGGTCGTCCAGGGCTTTAACAGGTTCTGTGTACGCCTCTGCTGGGTATATTGAGAATCGTAGTGTGTTAGGTGTGATGTCAAGACGGAAGTATCACTCCAGTCATAGTGGAGATGATTGTCACGTAGGATACGAAACTGGTTCTCTTATGTACTGCAGTCATCGGGATAAAATGACTAGGTCATATTTATCCGATTATAGAGACTAGTTACCAGAGATCTGATATGTGATTCATACGGGGCAGACACAATTCCAGCCTCAGGCCTAGCACGTGACATCCGATACTGGATCGAAATACGCAATACTACGTATACTACGTCTGATATAGATCACATATTCCTGTAAGGATATTTCTGGAGAATTTGGTAGGCATGGACGCTTTGCTAGAAGCCAACCTTATCTTGTAAATCGGTAAAAACGTAGTACGAGGTACTTACGTGTTCGGATAGTCTGATGACCGGATTTACTGCCAACATATCCGGGGATCTTATGGGTCGCTTCCCGAAGATTCACCGATGATGTATGACTCGCACTTAATTAATCTGGGATTAATTAGATGAGAGAGAAAATTAATCTGGGATTAATTACAGAGATATTTTATCTGGGATAAAATATCATTAAAAGAGAGATAACGATTAATTTGGAATTAATCGTTAAAAATATATTTGATATATTATAAGAAATTGGATTTCGACGCGGAATTGAAATAGATTTTAATTCGGGCGAACGAGTTAATTTAGAATTAATTCGTTAGCGACGTGAATAGTGATTTTGCTAGGCATAATTATTTAATTGCGTCGCAACGGAAAATTCGTTAATTTGGAATTAGCGAACCTGAGCCCGATAGTTTTTGCGAGCGCACTCGCATTTCGAATTCAAGTGCGGGACACAAGTCACATCAAGCGTCAAATCATTAGTCACATCAAACGTCAAATCACATGTCACTTTGAGTGATGTTACAATTTGATTGATGTAGTGGTTGTGGGCTTTAATTGGTTTGACTTTTGGAAAGCCAAATTTTTGGTAAATGAATTTGAAATTCATTAAAGTGTATTAGATACACTTTATGCCAACAACCAACAACACTCACTCTCCTCTCCTCTCTCCATCTTCATGCCCAATGGGCATTCTTCATCTTCCTTCACTGGTTTTGCCGAGAGGTTGCAAGAAGAAGATGGTAATTTTTGTGGCAAAAATTACCGAGTGCTAGCACACATTCGGAGTCTTGCGAAGGTGATAGGGAAACAAACTTGTGAGCTCGGAATCACCACCCAAAAGCTTGGAGCTTGGACCGAATTTGAGGAGCCAAAACCTGAAACTGTCGTGAGCCTTGGAGGACTTCAAAGGGCTTAAAAAGTTTTTGTTCTTCACCGCATCGCCTCAACCGATCGATGTAAGTATTCCGCGACTTCCTCGATGTATTCACATGTTGTTTTATGCTTGGTAATCGATCCTCGGGACTTAGAGATTTCCCAACATATTTCACTAAACCTTACTCTCCATCTTATTCACCATCCATTTACGATCTTCATCAAGAACCATAACCATCAGAGGAAGATCAGATGATTCACATGCTCAAAGATTGGCTCGAAGAACGGGAAGCTCAATTTGATGCACAAATTCAGAGTCAAGCAACATCTATTCAAAGGATGACAAATCAAATTAGACAATTAACAGACAACCTGAATTACATATCTCACGGAGCAAATTCAAATAATACTGAGGAAACCTTCGAGTATCCAGAGTTTCATCATGACATCATAACAGAGGACGGGGCTGAGTAGTATCAAGAATCAGAGGTATCAGTTCAGGAGCCCGAACCAACAAAGTCTCAATTTGATTTTTATTATTCTTCTGACTCTGACGAAGATCAAAAAGTAGAACTATTTGTACCAACTGCACCAACAAGTGAGGATGGAACTTTCCATCCTCAAAATGAAGATCTTGGAGATTGCTTTGTACTGATGTTTGAAGAAGAGCTACCTGAACCATTCATATCAACCACAGAGGATGAAGACCTAAAATCAGACATATCTTTACATCCTCATGTTGACATTTATGGAGCATGTATTTCACAGATGACAGATGAAGAGCTGAACGAGGAAATTTTAAAATACATCTGTGAAGAAATGGTGGAGCAAGATGCAAAGCAAATGGAGGAGCAAGTGTCAGACCTTATTGAAGATCTCGGGCATTCAGGAGAAACATCACTGTTTTGGGGAGTACAAATCAAAGACATCGCCCAGAAGCTTTACAGAATGGAACTCTCATTCCAAGTCAAGCACCATACGAGACCTCCTGATTTTCTTTCTTTCTTTTCAGGAACCACTAGAGTGACAAAGTTTAAAAAGGTGGCACAAGCACTGAATGAGACAAAATTCTTTTCGCCACTTTACCGTTGGAATAGATCATTCAAAAGCAACGCTCACGGGATCATCTTTAATCGGACATTCAAAACCACGCTGAAACCTCTTTGACAGATGGATTTCAGTCATGTCTGGCTGAAGATAAAAAATTTAGCGCTAGCAGGGAGGCAATCCATGTAATTTGTTATAATTTTTGTTTTCATATTTTGCGTATATATGTTGTAGATTTTTTTTAAAATTTTGTGTGTTGTTTTTCAGGGAAAGGCACAAACATGGCATTTAAGGCAAAGCAAAACATGAAGGAATGGTGTTTGGCAATAACAAAGATGAAGCTAATTTATTAGTGATGGCTGAGTAAGAAATGAATTCTTGAGACGCATCCTAATGAATTTATACCAAACGAGTGGCGTATTGCGTACACAATTTCGTTGCCTTAATAATTGCTTTGATTTGCTTTTCTGTTGTAATTATCTTTATTTTCGCAGACAGGATCCAGACTTTTTGACCTTTCACGATTTATTTTATTGTTTTGCTAATAATCGTCCTTTGGAAGATACTAATGCTATTATTACTAACCCTTTTCATGTGTTATAAATTCAACTGATCATTGCACTTTTGAAGGTATTTAGATAAAAATGGAAGTCACTTCAAGAAGACGAATTGTAAATATCTGTGTCTTTTGTGGTACTAGTGTTGGTACTAAGCCACAATACGTAGCGGCAACACATGAATTGGGTCGAGTCTTAGCTGAAAGGAATATGCACCTAGTATATGTCGGTGGCAATCTTGGACTAATGGGGATCGTTTCAAAGGCCGTACAGGATGGAGGCAGTGACCGGCGTAAACACACACGTATAACGCAAGCGCACGTATCGTTCAAGTAGTATAAAAATATCGATCGCACGAGGACTTAATATCTAAACTATTAATTTTATGAGGTCAAATGATTACTAATATCTAACAAGTTGATTGATTGATTTGAAATGGTGACGATTCTAAATTTAAAAGCAAGTAAATAAAATTATCGAAAATAGGTTTTAAGAAAATTCAATATTAAAAACTATCTAGGGTTGTGATTTCTTCCAATATCATTTTAAAGATGAAGTGGTTATCTTAAAGTTGGGTAATATATTGATTTATTAACCTGGAACACTAAATTATGTGTAAGCCTCTGTCGATGGTCAGACACAAATACCCAGTTTAACCCAATTGAATCATATGTCTATGTCAACCAAATTATCTGGATTCATTAAGTTTAAGTTCCAATTATGGCTACCCCCGCCCGACAGGTATATTCCTATCCTGTAAGGAAATCTATTAAAGGGTTATCTATCCTTAAGGAAGATCGTGGGCTATTGAGTCTAAGGCTGAAACCTAAAATCCATATGTCTAGTTCATTTTAGATTTACCAGATCAATTTTATTAATGGCCAGTTAATGAAAAAGCATTAAGTTTAAAACTCAATAAATAAATCTTTATATTACCCAAGCTATAATCTAACCCTTATAAAACGGTGATATTGGATTTCATCACAACCCCAGATAACTAATTTAGTTACAACACATAACTAGGCCTAGTAAAAACTTGAAAATAAAAGACATAAAGTAAAAATGCGGTAAAGTAAATACTGAAAAGTAAATTACAATAAAATAAAATGCTAAGGTAAAAGGAATTACTTTTACTACTACTAATTTAGATATCTCCCATAAAATAATATATAAACTTGTGATTCTTTTTCCAACCAGCCATATAGGCGGTAACCTGATTAAGTCAAATTAAGTCCAACCAGCCATAAAGGCGGAACCAAAATTAAATTACCAACCGACCAATCTGGCGGTATCCTTTATTAGTCAGGTTTAAATCAGATTAAAATGAATTACCAACCGACCAATCTGGCGGTATCCTTTTTAAGTCAATATTTTAAATAGTGAATATATTATTTTTAAGGGAGATTAATCTAAATAGTAACAGTAAAAGAATTACCTTTCACCCTAGCTGGGGGAGTTACCTCCTCATGGTAAATAATAAAAACTGTAAAAAGTAAAAAGTAAAAATTAAAAATTAAATTACTATATTAACAAAACGTAATTAAAATTAATTACAAAACTAAAAACTAAAAAACTAAAAATTAAAAGAAAGTAGAGAGAGAAACTCTCTCTTTAGAAAGATTATAAGAGAGAGAGTGGTGCCCTGAATTCTGAAATCTCGAGCTCAATTTATAGGCCTCGGTAGGATCCAGCGTCGCGACGCCAGGTCCTCAGCGTCGCGACGCCTGATTTGTCGACGTGGCACGCTCTGGTTCGCTGGATTGAAGATTCTGGATAAGATGATAAGGTGACACGTGGCGCGGTAGTTGGGCTTCAATTATTGTGACACGTGGCGGCTTCTGATTGGTCGCTGAGATTCTTATCCGCCACGTGTCAGATAAGGATAGGATATCCAATAATTGATGCTGACGTGGCGCTGACGTGGCGACGACGTGGCGACACGTGGGAAAGAGACTGTCGGCACCATAGAATTGCGACACGTGTCACTTCCTGATTGGCTGATGATGATGTGGCACGACACGTGGCAATTTGACTCGTTGACTTGCTGACGTGGCTGATGACATGGCGGTGACGTGGCGACACGTGGCGATGATGACTGTCGGCACCGTAGGATGCTGACACGTGGCACGGCGCATGTTAGCAGATCGGCTGTGATGGTGACACGTGGCACGGCGCATTTTAGCAAAGTCAAACTTTTCTCAGATTCTGATTTGTGGACCCGGCGCACGTTAGCACTGTTCGGTGCATTTTAGACGTCGCGACGCGGAAGTCTGGGCGTCGCGACGCGCTAAAGACCAAAATATCCCTGTTGACGCATTTTTGTCCGTTTTTGCCCCAAATTACCTCCAATGCTTTCCAAACTTTATTTATCTACAAAATAACACAAAATACATCAAAACGTTCACAAAACTCAAGAAACTATACAAAATATTAGGTTAAATGAGTGGGAAATATTGATATAAATACCACTCATCAGGCTGTCAAGTCTTGGGAATCATCCCAAAACCCTTGGCGGAGGCGAATCTGATAGGACCATCAAACAAAGAGTAACTAATTGTGCCAAGTATGTCTGAACGACTAGTAGAAATGATTAACAGTGCTGATGCTTTTATTGCTTTGCCAGGTGGCTTGGGTACAATGGAGGAAATCTTTACAGTACTATCTTGGGGGAACTTGAACATACACCAGAAACCAATTGGACTGTTCAACGCAGATGGATTTTATGCTTTTCTTTGTGTATTTCTTGATGATGCCCGGAGAAATGGGTTTGTGTCAAAACCTTTAAAAGAACTCATCTTCACTGCCATAACTGCCCAGGATTTAATTGATCAAATCTTAGCATTTGAACCACAAATTGACCCTATCATTTCTAAGATAAATTGGTCCGATAATGATCGTAATAAGAAGCGTCAGATAAATCAGGATCTTAACCTTTAATTCTTCATTTAGATGTAGAATATCAGCTAACCATGTATTATTTTCTAAAGTCTTCTTCTACTTATTAAGACATTGATGACAATGTCCTATTTAGGTTTGTGGGAGTGGAATAGTTAACTAGTATCTTGTTTTTGTTGTGCTATTTTTTTTTTGATTTTTAGTCTAAATTCTTTGAAAAATTAAAAAAAAAATTACAAAAAATTACAAAAATTAAAAAAATATTTTGTGTTTTGTGTTTTTAACTTGATTAATCAGGTGAAATTGGTATGAGATAGCTGTGTAAGGAATTTCCACTCCTGAGACGTATCTCAACCTATTTCGTAACAAGTTAATTTTTGTTTATTTCCTTTTGAATTATTTAATTTGAGAATTCTCCATTAAACTGACTAAAATGGATCTTCATATGCTCAATTGACAGGTATTATCAACATGCATAGTAACATAAGGACATGAGTTGTATTTGAAAAGTTTGTAATATTCAGTGCTCTAGTTTAATTGGAGGAAGCATCTAAAAAAAGCGATGGAATAAAAAAAAACGGCCGAGATCCGAGTTATTAAGTCCGTATGGGTGTTTTAACACCTAGTGCCCTAAAGCCAACTGGATTGGGAGTCACTGACCAAAAGCTCGCTACATGGATCAAATATGTTATAAAAATAAAAAGAGACATCTGAAATCTGAGTAATTAAGTCTGTATGGGTGTCTTAACAACTAGTGCCCTAAAGCCAACTGGTTTGGGAGTCACTGGCCCAAAACTCGTTACATGGATTGACGATGTTGCTTTATTTACTTTTACGCAATAAAAAAATTACATTGCTAAAAAAGATGTGAAGTCTAATATAACTTTAGGACAACAATATTACTCTCTTTTCAACTACACTTACAAATATTGTGGGCACAATGACTTGATTAATACCTTGTTAGTTGTGTGTATGAAGAATGGTAAAAAATAATCGGAGAATTTACTTATTTGGTAATTTAGAAAGAAAGAAAACAACTACTAACTTGGATAAGAAGTTTCACCTGTTTAGTCACTAACTTGTTTATTCTTTTTTCTCGTCTTTTTACTTTTGTGTGCATTAGTTTTATTATCTTTTTGCTTTAGTGTGCATTTATTTGACGTTTGTGGGTATCGTCGTTGTAAGCCCTCACGAGACTACAACCCGCCCACTAGGGACACCTAGGGGTTTAAAGGCTTGTTGCAAACACTAAATGCAATCGTGATCCCTACGAAAGTGGCTTAGTTTAATTTTATTTTAAAGATTTTTATGTTATTTTATTTTGTTGTTTTGCTCGAGGACTAGCAAAATGTTAGGTTTTGGGGTGTGATGAGTGGTAAATATATCACTATTTCCCACTCATTTAACTCAATATTTTGTATAGTTTCTTGAGTTTTGTGAATATTTTTATGTGTTTTGTGTTATTTTGTAGATAAATAAAGTTTCAGGACTTACTGGAAGCAATTCAGGGCCAAAACAGTGAAAAACAGACAAAATGGCAAAACTGTCTTTTGGGCGTCGCGACGCGTGGAGCCTAGTGACGCCTATAAATTCAGCTCGATTTCAGAATTCAAATCATACCTTCCTTGAGTTCCTAATAAGGGACTAAGGATTGTATCTTGTTTGTTTAAGTTTTTGTAATTTAATTTAAGCATTTTTCTTTATTTTATTTACCTTCTGCACTTTTAATTATGCACTTTTACTTTCAGTAATTTATTTTATGCACTTTTACTTTCAGTAATTTATTTTTCTGCACTTTTAATTATGCAATTTTACTTTCAGTAATTTATTTTATTTATTTACTTTTTAATTTCTTTTATGTTTAGTAGTTAATTTACTGTTGGGGTAAGGTGAAGCTTTTCACTTTTATAATTTAAATTAATCTCCCTAAATTATAATATATAAATTATCTAAAAACATGACTTAATTGGATACCGCCTTATTGGTCGGTTGGATTTAATTAAATTGATTTTAACCTGACTTAATGAGATATCGCCTATATGGTCGGTTGAAATTAATTAAATCTGACTTAATCAGGATACCGCCTATATGGTCGGTTGATAATTATCACTTAAATTTATATATTATAATAAGAGATATTTCTAAATTAGAAATAGTAAAGGTAGATTAATCTCACTTAATTTATAATATGGAAATTGTAATTTAATAATATAGATTAAAAGTTGATACCGCCTTAAATAGCTGGTTTTAATTATGTAACATAATGTGACACCGCTTATAGGTCGGTCTTTAGGTGACAGATGATTACCGTCTATATGGCTGGTTTATGGATAAATAATAACACCAACTTTATGGCTGCTTCAACTTAATTGGGTAACACTGACAATATCCATATTATAATAAAGTGAGATTTCTAAAAGTGGATCC
The DNA here is from genome assembly GCA_019454045.1 of Zanthoxylum bungeanum. NCBI lineage: Eukaryota > Viridiplantae > Streptophyta > Magnoliopsida > Sapindales > Rutaceae > Zanthoxylum > Zanthoxylum bungeanum. The sequence goes on along the minus strand of SKCR01041312.1, from coordinate 154,320 downwards.
CCTAACCCCCAATATTTTATTTTTTTCTATGGAAGTGATGAAACACAATATTAACAAGCTTAATAATTGATTTAATTAAATTATGGGTAATTCTTTAGTTTTTTTTTATTGAATCTTAAGCTTAATGCTTCTTGTTGTCTGATCACCAATAAGATTGATATGGTAAACTTAAAATAAACTTGGAAAAGGGATTTTAGGTTTCAGCCTTAGATTCAATAACCCAAGATCTTCCTTGAGGATATATAACACTTTAATAGATTTCCTTACATGATAGACATATACATGTCGGGCGGGGGTAGCCACAATTGAAACTTGCACTTAATGAATTCAGGTAACTTGGTTAACATAGACATATGATTAATTGGGTTATACTGGGTATTTACATCTGACCATCGACATAGAATTTTACATAATTTCGTGTTGTAGGTTAGCAAACTGATTTGTTACACATATATAAGAGAATCAATTCATCATTAGAATAATATTGTGTGGAATCACAACCCTAGATATTTGTGTCTTGTGTTTATTTTCCTTAGTATCTTCTTTTGTTTATTTTGTTTATTTAATCAGCAAATCCATATTCAACCAACCAATCAAGCAATCATTCTCTTATCTCTTTAATTAGATACTTGTAAATAAATAGTATCAATAATTAATAACAACAATAGGAATTAAGTCCTCGTGGGATCGATATTTTTTATACTACTTGAACGATACGTGCGCTTGCGTTATACGCGTGTGATTGCACCGGTCATTTGTCTTTTGCCAAGTTTGTCTTTGGTCCCCCATAACTAAACAAATTCACGGTTGAAGGAGGATTGTCCCGGGAGCGTTATCCTGAAACTGCCTCTGGAACTAAAATCACCTGTCAACAAAGAGTATCCATCTCTTACCCTTAGTTCGGTAATTCGGTCTCCTGAAAGTTCAATTCGATCTCCTTTGACGTACTTCATTGCTTAGGAAGCCTACCTTCAACAAACGGGTACTCACACTTCTCTCTCTTTTCACACAGCTATATTTCACTTAGTTATGTGTTATATGTGTTGGTTTGTGAATCATTGCACCGAAAAGTGCAATGTTTGAAAAAAATTAAAAAAATATGGGTGGGTCCCGCATGCTTAAAAAGAAAATAATAAAAAATTAGAATGCACTATTTGCACAATGAATTTCATGCCTATAAATAGAGGTTTCATTTCATTAATTTCTTCATCTCATTCTCAACCAAAACCTATGTATTCTAAGAGAGAAAATATAGTTTTTTTTCTTGATAGAGTTGTTCTCATATTCTAATAGAGTGTGAAATTGTTCACACCTTGTGTTTATAGAGAGATTGTAAAATTCTTTCCACTATAGTGAAATCCTTCTAATTTTGCTCGTGGATATTTCCCTCACATTGAGGGCTTTACCACGTTAAATTTGTGTCTCATTGCTTTATTTTATTGTTAAGATTTATGGTAGGCTAAGCCTCCTAATTATTTTTTGTACTATTATATGGTAGGCAAAGCCTCATGAACTAATAATTAATCTCAATTTCACTTTACTTACGTGCCAGCTTCAGCTCACGATCCCCTAATAGTGGTATCAGCGCTTCAGGTTCATGGTTACTATTCAAGAGACTATTCACATATACGGTATATTACTATTCACATATATGATACTATTCACATATATAGTACTATTCACATATACGATACTATTCAAGTATACAACACTATTCACATATACGATATTATTCACGGTGAAATAGTAAAAATCCGGTTCAAATGAGAAGCTGATCGTCATCAGAAACATAACAGGAAAGTTTGAAATTGAAAAGTTCAAATGGAGCACCTTTTCCCTATGGAAACTTAAAATAAAAGCAATCTTGAGAAAAGACAATTGCTTGGCGGTAATTGAAGAGAGACCAAATGGAATGAGTGATGAAAAATGGAAGGATATGGATGACAACACTATAGGCAACTTGCATCTAGCCTTAGCAGATTCTGTCTTATCCAGTGTTGTAGAGAAAAAGACTGTAAAAGAGATTTGGGATGCACTTATCAAATTATTCGAGGTCAAGTCACTACACAACAAGATATTCTTGAAGATGAGACTTTACACTCTTCGAATGAATGAGTCCACATCCATGACAGATCACATCAACAACTTGAATACATTATTTTCCCAACTCACTGTGTTGGATTATAGTATATCAAAAAATAAACGTGCAGAGATTCTACTTCAAAGTCTGCCAGATTCGTATAATCAACTTATCATCAAATTGACAAGCAATGTTGTCAATGATAATCTAGTCTTTGACGAAGTTGTAGCTGCTACTCTAGAAGAAGAGTCTAGGCGTAAAAATAAGGAAGACAGATCATCTAGTTCACAACAAGTAGAAGCATTGGCAAAGACAAGAGGGAGATCAACAGAACGTGGCTCAAGTGGGAGTCAAAACCATGGCATATTGAAATCAAGAAGTAAGAAGAATGTTAAATGCTACAACTGTGGCAAGAAATGGCACGTCAAGAAAGATTGTTGGAATATGAAGAATGGTGGAGAAAAAGCTCATGTTGCAACAAAATCTCAGGGATGTGTTGTAAGTAATTCTGAAGAAGGTGGTGCATTTTACAGTGAAGTAGCAATGGTGTCCAATGATAGAAGAAAACAACTAAGTGATGCATGGTTGGTTGATTCTGCAACAACATGACACACGACCTCTATGAGATAATGGTTCTGTCATTATGAGCTTGTATCTGAAGGATCGGTTTTTTCTAGGCATTGATCATGCCTTGAAAATTGTTGGGATTGGAGCCATCAAAATAAAGAAGTATGATGGTGTTATTCGCAATGTACAAGATGTTCGACATGTTGTGGGAATGAAGAAAAATATTATGTCAATTGGACAGTTAGATGACCTCGGATACAAGACCGTTGTTGAAGATGGGGTATTAAAAATGGTGAAAGGAGCACTTACTGGCTTGAAAGCTGAAAAGATCTCAGTAAACTTGTATATGCTCTTAGGAGACTCGATTCAGGAAGCAACTGCATCAGTAGCATCACTGGATTCTGAGAGGAAGCTTCTATGTTATGGCATCGGAAACTATACCACATGTCAGAACAGGGAATGAAGATTCTCGTCAATCAAAAGCTACTCCCAGGCTTGAAAGTAGTTAGTCTACCGTTTTGTGAGCATTGTGTTACAAGTAAATAAAACAGATGAAAATTCATCAAGTCAAGTGCTCGGAGTAAAACCACTTTAGAGTTGATTCACTCTGATATGTGAGAAGCACCAGTTCAATCTCTGGGGAAAGTAAAATATTTTGCATCATTTATTAATGACTTTTCTAGAAGATGTTGGGTGTACCCGATCAAGAACAAGTCAGATGTGATGTCAGTTCTTAAAAACTTCAAAACACAAATTGAAGTTGAAACTGGAAGGAGAATCAAGTGTTTAAGGACATATAATGTAGGAGAATATTGCAGTAAGGATTTTGATGCATATTGTCAGCAAGAAGGCATCAAAAGGCAGACTACTACACCTTACACTCCTCAACAAAATGGAGTGGCAGAAAGAATGAATAGAACGCTGCTGAAACGAGTAAGAGCTATGCTCAGAACAGCTAGTCTACCAAATTATTTTTGGGCAGAAGCAGTTCATATAGCATGTTATGTTGTAAATAGATCTCCATCAACTGCCAATGATTTGAAGACACCGATGGAGATGTGGAGCAGAAAACCAGTTGATTACTCATCTCTTCACATTTTTGGTTGTCTTGTGTACGTGATTTACAACGCTCAAGAAAGAACAAAGCTAGATCCAAAATCTAGAAAATATATTTTCTTGGGTTATGCTGATGGAGTAAATGGGTATCGCTTGTGGGATCCCACTACCCACAAGATCATCAGCAGTAGAGATGTGATATTTGCATAAGATCAACTGCAGAAAGAAGGAAATGATAGTACTTCAAAAGAAAGTACAGAGACTACAACAGTACTGGTGAAAAATAATCCAGTATGAGAAAATTCAGATTCTTCTGAAGCAACACCAGAGCACGAGGTATAAGAACCAGTCGAGTTTGAAGCTTCTGAAGTTCATCGATCAACTCGAGAGAGAAGACCTCCAGGTTGGCACTCAGAGTATGATACGGAGAGTAACATTGCATACTATCTTCTAACAGAGGATGGAGATCCATCAACTTTCCATGAAGCTACAAAAAATGTAAATGCATATTTGTGGATGGCGGTAATGCAAGAAGAAATAGAAGCATTGCACAGAAATAATACATGAGATCTAATACTATTACCACGTGGAAGAAAAGCCATTAGTAAAAAATTGGTCTACCATATCAAGCGAGATAGCAATGATCAAGTGGAACGATATCGTGCACGATTGGTGGTGAAAGGATATGCTCAGAAAGAAAAAATTGATTTCAACGAGATATTTTCTCCTGTGGTTCGACTTACAACAGTAAGAGTAGTCCTTGTTATGTGTGTTATATTTGACCTACATCTGGAACAGTTGGATGTAAGAACTGTTAGTGTCCTACACATGCCACAAGATCACTAAGATGATTTGTGTGTGAATAAATCAAAATAAGTTCGCGGAAAAATAACTTACATTGATCGGTTTGGATGTATTGATTTCAAGAATTTCTTTGAGTTTGTTGGAAGCTCCAAGCTTTGTTGAATCTTTTCAACCCAAGGGTGAGTTTCCCTATCACATTCTTTGACTCTTTAAGTGCTAGCTTGGATTAAATTTTGCAACAAAATTTCAAGAACAAGAGGTGGTGTGTTTGGCCAAGGCAAGGGAGAGAAGAGAGAGTTTGTGTTTTGTGTATTTGTTTCCAAAACCTTAATTACAAAGTCAACTCTCAAAAGTTTTGTATATGTTTTACCAAAAGAAAAAAGCAAAAAGTGTTAGAGGGAAAATGGCATTAAATGCCTCAACCACTTCTATCACTCAAGTTGACACTTGATGTAAGTTGGTGGGCCCCACCTTTTAAATTCAAAATTCAAGTGGCTTGCTCAACACACTTCGCACTCGGGTTTATTTAATCTGATTAAACAAATTTTCCATCGCGACGTAATTAAATCCAATTTAATTAAATAATAATGCCTAGTGTAGGCACTGTATTTTTACACATAAGTCTCTATGATGAGTCTCATTTTTTAGACACTACCTTTTAAGTCACGGAGGTCACGAAAAACGGACATCGGAAGGGGGAATTCAGAATAAACAAGGTTCACTATTTTCGTTGGTGCTACGTTCGTATATACGTTCGAACGTCAGGCAGATTGCGGACGTTCGTGCCACGTTCGAGGAGGCGTTCGAACGGTGTCGGTAATTCTGGTTTTGCTGCTAGCCTCACATCAAACCCAATTCGCCCAAACCTTGGCCCACACGCCCAAGCCCACTTAAAACACATATTTAACACATGGTGAAATCAAAACAAATCTAAAAATCACATACCAAATTAATTAAAATACTTACACAAATTAAAGAAATTGCATGCCTAATTAAAATCAATCAACAAACTAAATGCCTAATCCAAGCCAATCAAATATTCAACATGTCTAATCCAAGCCAATCAAATCCCTTGCTTTCCTTGTGCAACACCAAATCATATCCCTTTTTAAATACACAAATCCCTTTCCTTGTCAAGCCTAACCCTTTGCCTATAAAAAAAAAAACCATTCACCAACCTTCTCAAGGCTAGCTAGCTCATTCACACAAAAAAGCCTCATCTCTCCACTCTCTCTAGAGTTCACGCCCATTACAGAAAAAAGAAGAAAAGAATCTCCAACCCTTTTCCCCTAGCTCACATACAAAACACAAACAACACACACAACAACCCTTCCCTCACCAACTTAACAAGAACAACACACAGCAGCCCCTAACCCTTGAAATCAGCCCCTGACAGCACCGAAACTACCCCTGAAATCAGCCCCAAATAGCAGCCCTAAACACACACCAAAACAGTCCCCTAAATTACCAAAAACAGTAACCAAAACATCCCAAAAACAGTAACTAAAACACAGCGGCAAAACAGTAGCAGCAGCAGCGAATCGGAGTCAAAATAGTAGCAAAAGACGGAGGACGATGACCCAAAACAGTAAGACAACGAACGAGAGCAGTGAACCAGTGAACCGGAAGAGTTACAGAGCTTTACCCCTTCCGATCTTCGTGAAATGCGAGTCCGAGAGACGACTTAAAAGGTTAGACCTGAGGGCACTTTTTCATTAGTTTATATTCGTTTCTTTTATTATTGAATTTTATTCGCATGAGAGTCGTTTATGGATGCATGTTGTGGCTTGAATGAAATGGAAGAGTGTCGTCTCTTGTGGTATATAGGATAGAAACCCAGACGTAAATTCCGTAGCCGAATCCGAATGGACGGTAGTGTGGTCTGTACTTGGGATACAACTCCACGTACCACTTGAGTAAACGGCACCTTCTGTTGTTTTGTGTTGCTTTGGTTTATCTATTTCTTATTACTTAAATTATGTATGTCGCTTATTTGTGTATGATATAATCGAGTGCATGGGCTCAGTAAGTGCGATGAAAGGTCCCCTAATCGGAAGGGTTAAAATCCTTCACCACGATGCTTTGCCGCACCGATTGATGTGTGTTCGGTTGAATGCGAGATACGTTCAATCAGACACATTACGTTTAATATTGTTGCTTATTTATGCATGGTTCAATCGAGCGCATGGGCTCAGTAAGTGCGATGAAAGGTCCCCTAATCGGAAGGGTTAAAATCCTTCACCACGATGCTTTGCCGCACCGATTGATGTGTGTTCGGTTGAATGCGAGATACGTTCAATCGGACACATTACGTTTAATATTGTTGCTTATTTATGCATGGTTCAATCGAGCGCATGGGCTTAGTAAGTGGAATGAGAGATCCCCTATGGGGAGGGGTTAAAGCCCTTTACCACGATGATTTGCCGCGCCGGTTGATGTGTGTTCGGTTGGATGCAAGACATGTTCAATCAGACATACTTAGTTGAATATGATTGTCTTTATGTTTGTATGCATGATGTGATATGACGCGCATGGGCTTAGTATGTTGGTCTAAAGGTCCTCTCTTTGAGAGATCAAGAGCCCCCAAAATGCCACCTTTACGGAAGTACTTCGCCGTGCCCCCCCTTTATTTTGTTGTTTATGTATTGCGTCCCATTTCATGCATCAGGTCTGTTCCCGTTCGAACGCGTTTATGAACGCAACTCGAACGCGCATGTATTTTGCCTTGTCATGCATCAGGTTTTATTTATGTTTGAACGCGTTCACGGACGCCATACGAACGTGAGCATTCTGTTTCATTTCCGTTCGAACGCGTTCACAAACGCCACACGAACGTGAGTATTCTGTTTCATTTCCGTTCGAACGCGTTAACAATCGCCATACGAACGAGAGCATTCTGTTTCATTTCCGTTCGAACGCGTTATCAAACGCCATACGAACGCGAACCTTCTGTTTACCGTTCGAACGTGTTTACGAACGCTACACGAACGCGCACCCACTAAACTGAGTCCTCTTCATTAGATTTCATGCATAGTTTTCATAGTAGCTATCTCCACATGTATGAATACAAATATGTCAATGTATTACAATTCATATGCTTATGTCATGATAACATTTGAGTATTATTTCTTGCGGTATATCGGATGGAAACCCAGACGTAAATTCCGTAGCCGATTCCGAATGGACGGTAGTGCGGTCTGTACTTGGGATACAATTCCACGTACCACTTGGAAAAGTGCCTATATGTGTGCTTGTATGGTTAATATGTGTGCTTGTGTTTTCTTGAACGTAATATGCCAATGAAGTTGTATGTTCGTTGCTACTTTGATATATTTTTAAGCATGCAATGTTAGATGTGAGATATATGTGAAATGTGTGCATAAGTTTTATTTTGTGCATGGGAATTTAGAAGCATGATACTCTTGGAAATAAGTGTTACTTAAGCTTGATTAAATTATTACTTAAATCCTTTCATTACAAGTGACATGAGTAAGGGACCATTCCGAACCCAACGATTTGAGGTCTTCCCTTGCGAGGGGTGAGTGCGGCCTTAAATCTTTGTCCCGGTTCACACCGGGTGGCGACTCCATGTTATTTCGTACTTCCCAACTAGGCCGCGAGCCTAGAAACAGCGTCGTCAGGTTCTGTTGTCTACAGTCTGGCGACTCCACTGGGGATAGAGAATTGGCCCCGAAATACTGTCTTGTAATGTTTGGATTTATGTTTTAATTGACCGTGTCTATAGTGGATAAAGTGAGGGTTTAATCAAAGGCATTTTAAGGCTAGGTAATGGTTTGGTGTCTTCCTTCACTCACTACCTTTCTAGAAGGAAAAGCTGTGAAGGCACCTAGATAGCCATTTACTCGTAGCCTTTTGTGATGGACTAATTTGGAGGACTCGTTGTTTATTCCTGACACCAAGCGATAAGAGCCTAAGAGGCTTGGGTATTTAAGTGAGCCTCGCTCCACCTTCCCTTTGGGGAATCTACAACGGGAAATCCATTTGACAGTCCGTCACACACCATAGCTCATTGGCACGTACCTTAGTGTATAAAAAGGGGTGCGCTCACTTGGTTGCTCGAACCCTTGAGTGGGGAGACCAAGTTGTGGGCCATCCTTCGCCGGTGAGAGCCTTTGTCTATACTCTTGCTAACCCACCCATAGACCGGGTTGGCTAAAGTAACAATTATTTACTTGAGTATGTGCTTGTGGACCATCCTCATTTGGATGCAGTTGGACTATTGTCAGAAATGCGGGCTTGCTGGGCCATTTAAACTGGGGCAAGTTCGCACCTTATGACTATTAGGCCAAAAGCTTCTGAAATGTTGATAGACCATTATTGTAGAAATTATTATGTCATGTTTACATCATCTTTCTTCTATGCTTGTGTTTGGGAACATCGTCGTTTGAACCCATTTGGACCATTTGTCATGGGATATGGGCTTGTTGGGCCATTTAAACTGGGACAAGAACGTATTCCATGACTATTGGGCAAAGGCTTCTAAGTCATTGATGGGCCACTTTGTGATTGTGTTCGAAACGTTATCATTTGGGTTTAGTCGGGCACTTTGTCATGAGATGTGAACTCATTGGGCCATTTAAACTGGGATGGGTTCACTCCTATGACGATTAGCCCGGAAGATTCTAAAATGATAACGGGCTGATTTGTTTGAGAATTTTAGTTGATTTAGTATGTTATATATGTTACATGCATCTCATGCACCCCATGCATACATACATCATGTTAACCCTTGTGTTCTGAAAGCCATCATAGATTCCCGTTGGGTTAGAAAAGAGGGAAGACTCACCAAAATACTGAGAATAGACATAAGTGAATCAGATATTGAGGTATCCCGGATAGATCAGTTGGAAAATGGCTTCGCCAAGATTACTGAACAGTTGCAAGCCTTGACTACCGCCATGACAAATATGGCTGTGCCCCGTGCCGGGGGAAATTCTGAGAATGTGAGGCGTGATGAGCCTTCGAATGGGTTGGGGGATGATACCCCCGCTTTTGATGATGATATGGCAGAGTATGCAGCAGGCAGAGTATCTGGGTCTCAGGCAGAGTTACAGAAGCTTCGGGATCAGGTTGAAACAGTTACCCGTAAAATGAGGGGTAAGAATGAGGATTTGTTAGATTATGAGGCAATGACGTTCGGAGAACAGCTGCCAGCTCAGTTTAAATTGCCCGACATGGCCAAGTTTAATGGGAATGGAGACCCGAGAGTCCATCTGCAGCAATATGTCTCAGTCATGAGTTCAATGGGCCTATCACAGCGCCAAGTCCAAAAGATGTTTGGGATGTCACTCGAGGGGGCACCTGTGGTTTGGTATCATAGCCTTGAGAAGAAGGTTAAGGAAGATTGGAAGGAACTAGCTGATGCTTTTCTGAAGCAGTATGTTACAGACTTAGAAATTGACTTGTCACTCCGTGATTTGGAGAACACTAAGCAGAAGCCGGAATAAAGCTTCAAGGAGTATGTAGATCGCTGGAGAAGCCAGCTTCTGAAAATGCAGACTCGGCTCTCTGAGAAGGACCAAATCAAAATGATCATCAAGGGCACCAAGCCCTCTATTTATAGTAAGCTGAGGAGGATACTTCGATGATTTCTGATTTTCGACAGTTGAGGGAAACTGTCCTGGATATTGAGGAAGAGGAGGCTGAAAACAGAAAGTCCTATGGCCAGAATAGGCGGACTTTTGGGGGGTATTCTGAGACTAAGCCCGCTACTGCCGAAGTCGCTGCCATCAGGAACCGGCAATTCTCTAACCTTGGTAGGCCTTTGTCGAAGGTATTTGAAAAGTTACAAGGACAAGGAATCTTGAAACCCTTAGAAGGCAAGCCACTTCCGCACCCCCCACCACCACACATAAATGTGAACCTTTATTGTCACTTCCACCAGCTACATGGCCATGACACCGATAATTGCACCCGCCTCAGGCATGAAATTCAAGATCTTATAGATTCCCATAAAATACCCAACCCATGAAAAGAAACCATCAACCACCAAGCTTCTTACATGGATGGCAGTGAAGAACCATAGGCCGAGGAAGAAGGCAGTGCTGCGGATGATGGAGATGTTCCTCCTAGTCTATTTGATCCAGTTTTTTAAATGGCATTGATTTTGTTACTTTTTCGAACTCTTTTCCTCAATAATAATAAAGACGTTCATTTTTCTGAAACTCTCCTGCAATATGAGTATATTTGAGAAAAGTATTCAACCTTGGTACTACGGAATCCAGTGATGAACACGGGGAACCTTCGAAATAAGCAAACAGAAAAGATAAGATAGACATTCAGAAATTGGGAAATAGAGCCAGTAAAAATATCAGACTTGGAAGGGAATTAGTTCGCCGAGCCGATCAACGTAGACAGATTGAAGAAGTAGCTTGTCTGAGGAAGAGAAAGCTAAGCAGTCACCAAGAGAATTGAAGGAAGACCTAGCCCAACGGGATAGGAAACCCAATCATGCATGCATGCATACACGTAACATATTTGCATCCTTTTTGTGTTTGTTCTGTTTTGTAATAACAGGTTTCAAAGGAGAAAAAAGAAAGCGCCGAATGCAAGCCAACCAGAAGCAGTAACAGTACAATGTCAGCAATCTTCAGGAATGAATCACATGGGTGAGGCCCATATCATCAGTATCAGTTTGGGATGGATCCCGAGGGTCGAGGCCCACATCAGTATCTGTCTGGGGACGAAGCCCATAATCAGTAACAGTTAGGGCCGAGGCCCACATCAGCATCAGTTTAGGGCAAGGCCCACAACAACATCAGTTTGGGGCGAGGCCCGTATTAGCATCAGTATCAGTCTTGCCGGGTATGGCATTCTGGGGGCGAGGCCCACATCACTTCAGTATCAGCATTGCCGGGTATGGCATTCTGGGGGGGGAGGCCCACATTACATCGGATCAGTTCTGCCGAGAATGGCACTCCGAGAATGGAGATATAGTCCGGGAATGGACAGTTCAAGAATGAACAAGCCGAGAATGGCACTCCAAGAATGGAAACACAGTTCAAGAATGAACAAGCCGAGAATGGCAATCCAAGAATGGAGCAGAGTTCAAGAATGAACAAGTCGGAGATGACACTCCGAGAATGGAGATATAGTCCGGGAATGGACAGTTCAAGAATGAACAAGCCGAGAATGGCAATCCAAGAATGGAGCAGAGTTCAAGAATGAACAAGTCGGAAATGACACTCCGAGAATGGAGATATAGTCCGGGAATGGACAGTTCAAGAATGAACAAGCCGAGAATGGCAATCCAAGAATGGAACAAAGTTCAAGAATGAACAGGCCGAGAATGGCACTCCAAGAATGGAAGCACGGTTCGGGAATGGACCAACTTACAATAACAGTTCGGGAATGGACACCTCACAGTAACAGTTCGGGAATGGACCAACTTACAGTAACAGTTCGGGAATGGACACCTCACAGTAATGGTTCGGGAATGGACCAACTTACAGTAACAGTTCGGGAATGGACGCCTCACAGTAACGGTTCGGGAATGGACAACCTCATGATAACAGTTCGGGAATGAACACCTCACAGTAACGGTTCGGGAATGGACCAACTTACAGTAACAGTTCGGGAATGGACACCTCACAGTAACGGTTCGGGAATGGACCACCTCATGATAACAGTTCGGGAATGAACACCTCACAGTAACGGTTCGGGAATGGACCAACTCACAGTAACGGTTGGGGAATGGACCACCTTACGGCAACGGTTCGGGAATGGACCACATCACAACACGGTTCGGGAATGAACCAGGGGTCGCAGCACCTCACCACCTAAATCAGCTCAACACGTGGAGAGTCAAGTGGCAGTTGGCGAGCCAGGTAAGTGAAAATACATTGCATAACTTTGATAGGATTGTCACTGTTGCACATTACACAAGTCCCATCAAAGTGGGGGCGACTGTAGGCACTGCATTTTTACACATAAGTCCCTATGATGAGTCTCATTTTGGAGACACTACCTTTTAAGTCACGGAGGTCACGGAAAACGGACATCGGAAGGGGGAATTCAGAATAAACAAGGTTCACTATTTTCGTTGGTGCTACGTTCGTATATATGTTCGAACGTCAGGCAGATTGCGGACGTTCGTGCCACGTTCGAGGAGGCGTTCGAACGGTGTCGGTAATTCTGGTTTTGCTGTTATCCTCACATCAAACCTAATTCACCCAAACCTTGGCCCACACGCCTATGCCCACTTAAAACACATATTTAACACATGGTGAAATCAAAACAAATCTAAAAATCACATACCAAATTAAATAAAATACTTACACAAATTAAAGAAATTGCATGCCTAATTAAAATCAATCAACAAAATAAATGCCTAATCCAAGCCAATCAAATATTCAACATGCTTAATCCAAGCCAATCAAATCCCTAGCTTTCCTTGTCCAACACCAAATCATATCCCTTTTTAAATACACAAATCCCTTTCATTGTCAAGCCTAACCCTTTGCCTATAAAAAGAACCATTCACCAACCTTCTCAAGGCTAGCTAGCTCATTCACACAAAAAAGCCTCCTCTCTCCACTCTCTCTAGAGTTCACGCCCATTACAGAAAAAAGAAGAAAAGAATCTCCAACCCTTTTCCCCTAGCTCACATACAAAACACAAACAACACACACAACAACCCTTTCCTCACCAACTTAACAAGAACAACACACAGCAGCCCCTAACCCTTGAAATCAGCCCCTGACAGCACCAAAACTACCCCTGAAATCAGCCCCAAACAGCAGCCCTAAACACACACCAAAACAGTCCCCTAAATTACCAAAAACAGTAACCAAAACATCCCAAAAATAGTAACTAAAACACAGCGGCAAAACAGTAGCAGCGGCAGCGAATCGGAGTCAAAACAGCAGAAAAAGATGAAGGACGACGACCCAAAATAGTAAGACAACGAACGAGAGCAGTGAACCGGAAGAGTTGCGGAGCTTTACCCTTCCGATCTTCGTGAAACGCGAGTCCGAGAGACGACTTAAAAGGTTAGACCTGAGGGCACTTTTTCATTAGTTTATATTCGTTTCTTTTATTATTGAATTTTATTCGCATGAGAGTCGTTTATGGATGCATGTTGTGGCTTGAATGAAATGGAAGAGTGTCGTCTCTTGTGGTATATAGGATGGAAACCCAGACGTAAATTCCGTAGCCGAATCCGAATGGACGGTAGTGCGGTCTGTACTTGGGATACAACTCCACGTACCACTTGAGTAAACGGCACCTTCTCTTGTTTTGTGTTGCTTTGGTTTATCTATTTCTTATTACTTAAATTCTGTATGTCGCTTATTTGTGTATGATATAATCGAGTGCATGGGCTCAGTAAGTGCGATGAAAGGTCTCATAATCGGAAGGGTTAAAATCCTTCACCACGATGTTTTGCCGCACCGATTGATGTGTGTTCGGTTGAATGCGAGATACGTTCAATCAGACACATTACGTTTAATATTGTTGCTTATTTATGCATGGTTCAATCGAGCGCATGGACTCAGTAAGTGCGATGAAAGGTCCCCTAATCGGAAGGGTTAAAATCCTTCACCACGATGCTTTGCCGCACCGATTGATGTGTGTTCGGTTGAATGCGAGATACGTTCAATCGGACACATTACGTTTAATATTGTTGCTTATTTATGCATGGTTCAATCGAGCACATGGGCTTAGTAAGTGGAATGAGAGATCCGCTATGGGGAGGGGTTAAAACCCTTTACCATGATGCTTTGCCGCGCCGGTTGATGTGTGTTCGGTTGGATGCAAGACACGTTCAATCGGACATACTTTGTTGAATATGATTGTCTTTATGTTTGTATGCATGATGTGATATGACGCGCATGGGCTTAGTATGTTGGTCTAAAGGTCCTCTCTTTGAGAGATCAAGAGCCCCCAAAAGGCCACCTTTACGGCAGTACTTCGCCCCCCCTTTATTTTGTTGTTTATGTATTGCGTCCCATTTCATGCATCAGGTCTGTTCCCGTTCGAACGCGTTTACGAACGCAACTCGAACGCGCATGTATTTTGCCTTGTCATGCATCAGGTCTTATTTATGTTCGAACGCGTTCACGGACGCCATACGAACGTGAGCATTCTGTTTCATTTCCGTTCGAACGCTTTCACAAATGCCACACGAACGTGAGTATTCTGTTTCATTTCCGTTCGAACGCGTTAACAATCGCCATACGAATGAGAGCATTCTGTTTCATTTCCGTTCGAACGCGTTATCAAACGCCATACGAACGCGAACCTTCTATTTACCGTTCGAACGCGTTTACGAACGCTACACGAACGCGCACCCACTGAACTGAGTCCTCTTCATTAGATTTCATGCGTAGTTTTCATAGTAGCTATCTCCACATGTATGAATACAAATATGTCAATGTATTACAATTCATATGCTTATGTCATGATAAAATTTGAGTATTATTTCTTGCGGTATATCGGATGGAAACCCATACGTAAATTCCGTAGCCGATTCCGAATGGACGGTAGTGCGGTCTGTACTTGGGATACAATTCCACGTACCACTTGGAAAAGTGCCCATATGTGTGCTTGTATGGTTAATATGTGTGCTTGTGTTTTCTTGAATGTAATATGCCAATGAAGTTGTATGTTCGTTGCTACTTTGATATATTTTTAAGCATGCAATGTTAGATGTGAGATATATGTGAAATGTGTGCATAAGTTTTATTTTGTGCATGGGAATTTCGAAGCATGATACTCTTGGAAATAAGTGTTACTTGAGCTTGATTAAATTATTACATAAATCCTTTCATTACAAGTGACATGAGTAAGGGACCATTCCGAACCCAACGGTTTGAGGTATTCCCTTGCGAGGGGTGAGTGCGGCCTTAAATCTTTGTCCCGGTTCACACCGGGTGGTGACTCCATGTTATTTCGTACTTCCCAACTAGGCCGCGAGCCTAGAAACAGCGTCGGCAGGTTCTGTTGTCTACACCTAGCAAAATTATTATGAAAGTCGCTTGCGAATTAATTCTAAATTAATTCGTTCGCCCGAATTAAAATCCAATTTTAATTCTGCTTTGAAATCCGATTTCATTTAATATATCTAATATATTATTTAATCGATTAATTCCAAGTTAATCGCGATTAATTCATGATGCAATTAATCCCAGATTAATTCTTTCTCTGTTAATTAATCCCAGATTAATTCTTGCCGTAATTAATCCCACATTAATTTTCTCTCTCATATCAGATAAAACCGTCGAAGTACATACCTGGATCATTGATGAGACCGTAATTCTTTAGCCTGTGTTGTAGCCCATCTCAGCTGCTAACAGAACTACTCATAATCCAATTAGGAATTTTATAGATCGAAAATGCTTCTTTTGCTGCCTCAGCCGCAACAATATATTTCGCTTTTGTTGTTGAATTTGCAACAATATCTTGCTTGGAAAATCTCCAGTTCATTGTTCCGTTGTTCAAACAAAATATGTACCCTTATTGCGACTTATAGTCGTCTTTATCGGTTTGGAAACTTGCATCGGTGATCCCAGACACCTCAAGTTCTCAATCTCCATAAATTAAGAAAGCATCTTTAGTTCCTCTAAGATACTTAAGGATTTTCTTAACATCAATCCAGTGACCATCACCTGGATCGGCCTGATTGTGACTTCACATGCTCAAAGTATTTGAGACACCAGGTCGCGTACATGTCTTTCAATGTATGAGTTCTCGGAGAGTGCCAACAACTTTTAGATCTATCCCAGTAGATCCTTATTCCTAGAATAAAGGTTGCCTCTCCCAAATATTTCATGGAGAATTTTAATGAAAGCCAAGCTTTCACCGATTTAAATATGGGAATGTCATTACTAAGAAGCGATACATCATCAACGTATAGGACAATCATTGGCAGTGCACTCCCACTAACCTTCTTATATACACAAGAATCATCATCGTTTTGAATGAAATCATATACCATTATGATCTCATCAAAACATTGGTTCCAAGAACGCAATGCTTGCTTCAATCCATAAATTGATCGATTTAACTTGCAAACCTTGTTT
This sequence comes from Zanthoxylum bungeanum, assembly GCA_019454045.1. Taxonomy (NCBI): domain Eukaryota; kingdom Viridiplantae; phylum Streptophyta; class Magnoliopsida; order Sapindales; family Rutaceae; genus Zanthoxylum; species Zanthoxylum bungeanum. The sequence goes on along the minus strand of SKCR01041312.1, from coordinate 137,772 downwards.
GCATGTTTTGGCATGACAAAACCATCAGGCTGTTGTGTATAAACATCCTCCAAAAGGTTTCCGTTAAGGAAATCGGTTTTGACGTCCATCTGCCATATTTCATAATCGAAATATGCAACAATAACAAGCATTATCCGAATGGATTTAATCATGGCAACAGGTAAAGGTTTCATCGTAATCAACACCATGTTGATGATGATACCCTTTCGCTACAAGCCTAGCTTGGTACGTTTGTTTGTTGTCATCCATGTCTGTCTTCACCATGAAGACTCATTTGCTACCAATAGGCACAATGCCTTCAGGTACATCAACCAGTGTCCAAACTTGGTCGGTATACATGGAATCCATATCGGACTTCATGGCACTTTGCCATAAATTGAGTTGATACCTTGTATCACTTCCTCATATGTATCTGTTTCATATTCCTCAATAAGATTAATATCTTCATGAGGTGAGATCAGAAACCCATACCTCTTAGGTTGTTTTCTGACTCTCTCCGACCTACGCGGTTCTTGTGTATTAGAATATTGTGGAACAGTCTCATCCCTGATGAACTGTTCATGTTCCTTGAGGGGATCAATGTCAGGAACAGTATCACTCCGATTTTTCATCGAGTTCTACTTTCTTCCCACTTGCCACTGCATATAGGAATTCCTCTAAGGAAAACCACATGGAGAGCAACAAATATTTTTGTTCTCTTGTGGGTTGTGGAAATTGGTTTCCCTAGGATAACCAATTACAAATATGCACTTATCTGATTTGGGTTCTAGTTTGGTACCATCCAAACGTTTAATTATATACCCAGCATCCCCAAATTTTCAGGAATGAGAAACCCAGTTTCTTTCCTGTCCATATTTTATATGGAGTCTGTCCAACAGACTTTGTCGGAACCTTATTCAAAATAAGTATTGCATTGTTCAATGCGTATCCCGTGAAGGAAATTAGTAGCTCAGTGCGACTCATCATTAACCTTACCATGTCCAACAAAGTTCGGTTTCTCCGTTCGAACACACCACTCAATTGAGGTGTTCCGAGAGAAGTCTATTGTGAAAGAATATCATACTCTTTCAAGTAATCGAGAAACTTATTGCTCAAGTATTTTCCACTACGGTTTAACCGTAATGTCTTAATACTTTTGCCCGTCTGTTTTTCTACTTCGTGTCGAAACTCTTTGAATTTATCAAAAGTTTCTGATTTGTGTTTCATAAGAAACACATAACCATAACGCGATGCAACATCCGTAAAGGTTATGAAGTATTCATAACCACCTCTAGCCTAGCTAGACATGGGCCCACATACGTCACCATGAACGAGGGCTAACAGCTCGGTGGCACGTACATCTTTACAGCTAAAGGGCGTTTTAGGCACTTTGCCTAATAAGCAAGATTCGCAGACATCATATGAATTAGGATCAAATCTGTCCATGTATCCATTCTTCAAAAGAGTGGATATACGAGTCTTGTTAATGTGTCCCAGACAACAATGCCATAAATAAGTCTCATCTGATTTATCCAGTTTGAGCCTTTTGTTTGTCATGTTATATGTTTGAGATTTGTTTATATTCAAAATATAAATACTGTTATTCACATCTAATGTGTATATCTCAATATCTTTTTTATGTATAAAACACTCAGTGTTCTGGAACATAAAGGTATACCCGCAACGGGTTAAACTAGATATAGAGATAATGTTTCTAGTCAAACTAGGTACATCATAACAGTTTCTTTAATTAAGTACATGCCCAAAGGGCAGTTCCAAAACTTAGGTTCCCACAGCCAAAACAGTGACTCTCGTCCCGTTTCTGACTCGCAGGTCGATCTCATCTGAATCCAGTCTCCTGCTAATCAGCAGATCATGCACATTAGTACATATGTATGTACCACATCCAGTATCAAAAATCTAATTTTTAAAATCAATAGTCGACACGTTTATTACAATAAAAAACGTACCTGAAGTCGGAGCCTTGCTCGTCTTCACTTCCTTCATGTATGCCTTGTCCATACGACAGTCACGCTTCCAATGACCCCGTTTTCCACAGTTTAGGCAGACATCTTGGGATATGTCTTTTGTCTTCCCAGAAGACTGTGACGATTTTACCTTTGCCCTTTTTCTTCACACTCTCAGAAGCCTTCGGCCAAGCCTTGGCCTTCAAGGATGTCGAAGTAAGATGCGCATTGCGCTTCTTGCCCTTTTGGAAGCTCTGGCTCTGCCTCCTTGAGCATAGCCATTAACTCTCCAAAAGTTTTCTCTTGGTTCATGATGAACCCGCCCCAGCATTCGGGCAGAGACTTTAAGATCAAATCTATGGAAGTCTCGGCCTCGTAGGTAATGCCCAGCTAACCTAGCTGTTCGATGTCAGCAATCATCTGCGACACCTAGTACTCGACAGATGTACCCTCTGACATACGTGAGCGAAAGAGATTCTTTTGCAATTAGTACTTCTAAGATCTAAGGTTAGATCTATGAAGATCCTTAATTTCAACATCATGGTATAAGGATCTAATCCTTAGTTCTAACGACGAAATTAAGGAGTCATTGCGGCAAGCATAACGGATTGAGCACTAACGTTATCATCACGATGAGTCTTCCTAAGCTCATGCTATACTATTTGCTCAACTCCGGGCTCAGGGCCCGAGAGGTTTCTCTATCCAATAGAGTAACTTCTCAGCTCCCAGGACTATCCTGAGATTTATTTCCCAATCTGAAAATTTACGCCGTTAAAGACATTTTCACCCATGATTATGTCCCTTAACGCTAATCTTTCCAGCCTTCTCGATTGCAATAGTCCAACTATCCAATCAACGATTTCGGGTACTCTCAAAATGTAATGGTTACTATAGTCCAACTATATAATCAACTATAAGTGGAATATTGTCATGTACAGTCTAACTGTTCATGGAAAGTAATATTCAATATTGGTCCAACTAATATATTTATTACAATGATAAATTAAAATAAAAGAGCGCGTATTGGCAAGTATTTAAACGAAATTGCAAATTTAATACTTGGCTCCCACTATTTTTCGGCGAGCCTCTAACCCTCTATGGAGTACTCGGGAAACCTTGTTTCCTAGTGGGCTAGGATCCCGGTAAATAACACACAACCTTGACTTTGGCCAACAAGCTGTATGAAACTTAACTAGGTAGATCTCTAAGATCAATTGGATCTCATCCAATTCCTAGATCCGGTAGGTGGACCTCAAAGTCCGAGATATATATCCAATATATATTTCGTAACATTTTCCTCTGAATCAACTAAGCTTTGGCTTTGGCTCAACAAACTTAATGATTCTAGTTAAGCGCGATCCATTGACAGTGGGAAAGTTTCGTAATCCACGTCGATGAACTAGAAGTGACCTTGACTTTGGCCAACAAGTCACAACCGCTCAAGACATGCGATATAGAACAAAGATTTCGTGGTTCAAACACATCTGCGATGGACATTGATCTTGACTTTGGCCAACAAACCAATGCCAATCTTGGATCTTGAGAGAGAACCACTCAATGGAAGGAAAACGCTTAATATTTGAATGATGGTTTTTTTGCGTAAATTGGCAACCAATTTATTATCTTTGATTAAGTCTCATCATACACCCTTAAGTATGCATTCTAAAAGCATAATAAGGCGCGAAATAAATTAATAATGATATACGGATGGATATATAACAATTTGTTCCTAGAACAAATCTCTCACTTTCCTCTCTCCCGCTAGCACTATTCATGCTTTACCCAATTACATAATACATTAAAGAAACCTCATTTGCATTGAGGGGAATTGGTGAGGAGAGAAATACAAATAGAATAGAGATAATAGGCTGGACACGCAGGTCCAATTTAAATAAATTCTAAATTTATTACAGAAATTTCCAAAATTGCCCCACCCTTCTAATATCCATCCGATGTACATTATTCATACAAATACATCCAAGTATTCACACAAAGCATGTTATTCAATCAATCTAATCCAATTAATTAATCTTTGAATTAATGACCATCCAATGTTCAAACAACGATTTGATTTACGCGATTCCAACTCGTTTAAGAATAAATACTCAAAGTAAGTATTCTTGAATTATATCGAACTACAATTTTAAATCCAATTTTAAATTGTATCCAATACTAATTCATATTTAATTCCAAATTAAATAATTACACTGTCAATAGTGCCTTTAAGGACTTGAATTCCAAATCCAATCCAATTGGGTCTCAAAGGCCCAATTAGTATCCAATACTATTCAATTAAAGTCCAATGGGCTTTCAATTAATTCTTTAGGCATGGGCTTTAGCCATTATGGATCAAACCCAAGATGCCAAGGCCCAAATAGGAATCACCCTATGCCAAAAATCAATTTAGGCCCAATTAAATTTTAAAGGCCCAAAAAGTCATATTTAGACTTTATGGAAATGGTTTTTGGCCTAATAAGGAATCACATTTTTGCCCAAAACCAAACTTGGCCCAACCAAGCCCATTAAGCCCAATTACAACAATTAAATTAATACATTATTCCAAATTACATATTAATCCAATTCAAGTGTAATTAACATAATTAATCAACTAATCTAATGTTTCGAAAACACTAAATAAATCAATTAATCTTGCTCATTAATTCCAATTCATGTCCAACACAAATTGAAGCAAAATCAATCCATTAAACATGCTTAGGCTCACGGTTTTGGCAAGGAAATTATCATGCAATTTGATTTCAATCCAATTAAATCAACATCTAATCATACATTTCATGCCAACAACACATCCAATTGCTAATTTTCAAAAAATCACCATGAGCTACTCTAGGGTAGTATTCAGCCATGTGGTAGGAATTAGGGATTTTTGATCTAATCAATTTATCTCAATTCCAAAGATGCACAAATCCAATTCATCATCATACAAACATAACCCAACAATCAATTTAGACAAATCATGCTCCAAACACAAAATCCCCAAATTAAAGTCCATAAACCCTAGAATTCAAATCAAACATAGGATGGCTCTAGATACCATTTTTAGTGTCCTAAACATGCCACAAGATCACTAAGATGATTTGTGTGTGAATAAATCAAAATAAGTTTGCGGAAAAATAACTTACATTGTTCGGTTTGGATGTATTGATTTCAAGACTTTCTTTGAGTTTGTTGGAAGCTCCAAGCTTTGTTGAATCTTTTCAACCCAAGGGTGAGTTTCCCTATCACCTTCTTTGAAAAAATTTCAAGAACAAGAGGTGGTGTGTTCGGCCAAGGTAAGGGAGAGAAGAGAGAGTTTGTGTTTTGTGTATTTGTTTCCAAAACCTTAATTACAAAGTCAACTCTCAAAAGTTTTGTATATGCTTTACCAAAAGCAAAAGGCAAAACGTGTTGGAGGGAAAATGGCATTAAATGCCCCCAACCACTTCCATCACTCAAGTTGACACTTGATGTAAGTTGGTGGGCCCCACCTCTTAAATTCAAAATTCAAGTGGCTTGCTCAACACACTTCGGACTCGGGTTCGTTTAATCCGATTAAACGATTTTTCCGTCGCGACGTAATTAAATCCAATTTAATTAAATAATAAAGCATAGCAAAATTATTATGAAAGTCGCTTGCGAATTAATTCTAAATTAATTCGTTCGCCCGAATTAAAATCCAATTTTAATTCCGCTTTGAAATCTGATTTCCTTTAATTTATCTAATATATTATTTAATCGATTAATTCCAAATTAATCACGTTCTCTCCTCTTCATGAATTAATCCCAGATTAATTCATGATGCAATTAATCCCAGATTAATTCTTTCTCTGTTAATTAATCCCAGATAATTCTTACCGTATTTAATCTCAAATTAATTTTATCTCTCATAATTAATCCCAGATTATTTCTGTTCGAGTCAAATGTCATCGGTGAATCTTTGGGAAGTGACCCAAGAGATTCCTGGATATGTTGGCAATAAATGTGGTTGTCGGACTATCCGACACGTGCGTACCCGGTACCACATTCTTACCGATTTACAAGACATGGTTGGCTTATAGCAAAGCATCATGCCTACCCAATTCTCCAGAAATATATTCAACATGGAATATATATAATATGTATCAGGCATAGTATACTATGTATTGCGTATTGCGATCTAGTATCGGATGTCACATGCTAGGCCTAGGGCTGGAATTGTGTCTGCCCCGTACGAAGCACATATCGGATCACTAGCAACTAGTGACCGGTGCGTAATCACACGCGTATAACGCAAGCGCATGTATCGTTCAAGTAGTATAAAAAGTATCGATCCCACGAGGACTTAATACCTAATCTATTAATTTTATGAGGTCAAATGATTACTAGTATCTAACAGGTTGATTGATTGATTTGAAATGGTGATGATTTTGAATTTAAAAACAAGTAAATAAAATTACGCGAAGTAGGTTTAAGAAAATTCAATATTAGGAAACTATCTAGGATTGTGAATCTTCCAATATCATTTTAAAGATGAAGTGGTTATTTCATTTTTGTGTAATATATCGGTTTACTAACCTGGAACACTAATTATGTGAAAGTCTATGTCGATGGTCAGACGCAAATACCCAGTATAACCCAATTGAACCATATGTCTATGTCAACCAAATTACCTGGATTCATTAAGTTTAAGTTCCAATTATGGCTACCCCGCCCGACAGGTATATGTCTATCCTGTAAGAAATCTATTAAGGGTTATCTATCCTCAAGGAAGATCGTGGGCTATTAAGTCTAAGGCTGAAACCTAAAATTCCTTTGTCAAGTTTATTTTAGATTTACTAGATCAATATTATTAGTGGACAATTAACAAGACGCATTAAGCTTAAGACTTAATAAGTAAACCTTTAAATTACCCAAACTATAAAATAACCCCTTATAAACCGGTGATATTAGAATTCATCACAACCCCAGATAACTAACTTAGTTACGACACATAACTAGGGCTAGTAAAAATTTAAATAAAATAAAAGACATAAAGTAAAATGCTGAAAAGTAAATTGCTGAAAAGTAAATGACGGAAAGTAAATGCTGAAATTAATACTGAAAATTAAATGCTGAAAAGTAAATGCTAAAAGTAATTACTGAAAAGTAAATGCTGAAAGTAAATTGCTGAAAAGTAAATTGCTGAAAAGTAAATGCTGAAAGTAAATTGCTGAAAAGTAAATAAAGTAAAAGTACAATAGAAGAAAATGCTGAGGTAAAATGATTTACTTTTATTACTTCTATTTTAGATATCTTCCTTAATATAATATATTAACTTTGCATGATAATTACCAACCAGCCATATAGGCGGTATCCAGATTAAGTCAAATTAATAATTAATTAACCAACCGACCAATCAGGCGGTATCCATTTTAGTTAGGTTAAAACCAATTTAAATAATTACCAACCGACCAATATGGCGGTATCCTCGTTAAGTCAGGTTTTAACTAGTTTATATATTATAATTAAGGGAGATTAATCTAAATATTAGTAATAAAAGTTTTACCTTTTACCCCAGCAAAGGGGAGTTACCTCCTCATTACTGAAAAGTAAAAACTGAAAATTAAAGAAAGAAAAGTATTGTGCGTAAAAGTAAATTAAGGAAAGTAAAAACTGAAAAGTAAAGAAAAGAAAGTGCGAAAGCGGAAATTAATTACTGAAAGCTGAAATAAACAAACAAGATACAATCTTCTTAGTATTCTTAAGGAATTCTTTAGAAGAAAGTATATTTTACAAATGAAATGGCTTGGTATTTATAGGCAAAATTTTTCCTCCATCAAATCATCCACCAAATCCATTATTAATTGCTCCACTAATTGCTTATCATGTTTGGTAGTGATTTGATAATTTTTATTATTTATTTATTAATTTATTTTTTTCTTTGAAAATGATTGAAAATGACTTTAATAATTACACACAACACACTTCTGGATGGTTCATCAATTTCGGGCATGAAATCTTCAGGATTCAAAATTATTTTGTCTTTCAAAGTTGTAGATCTTTGAGTCTTCTTTACTCTGAAACTTGAATCAGCTCAATCCGATATTGGAGTACAAAGTTATACCCAAAATACGATAGATTCGCAAAATTAGAATTTCCAAAACTACACTTCGTTAAAACGCCCTTTAAAGTTTCCAATCTCCAAAATTAATATGTCAAGTCCAATTTTTGCCCTTATTTGACCCACATTTTTTCCTAAATGATTTCATTGTGTCCAAATATTATTTTATCTGCAAAATAAACTAAAACACATCAAAACGTTCATCAAACCCGAGAAACTAAACAAAATATTAAGTAAAAGGGGCGGTAAATATTGATATATTTTCCGCTCATCACACCCCTCAAACCTAACATTTTGCTAGTCCTCGAGCAAAACAACAAAATAAAATACAAGAAACAATTAAAATTAAATTAAGCCACTTTCGTAGGGATCACGGTTGCATTTAGCATATGCAACAAGCCTTTAAACCCCTAGGTGTCTCTAGTGGACGAGTTATAGTCTCGTGAGGGCTTACAGCAACGATACCCACAAATGTTTTACAAAAGTAAAAAGATAATAAAACTAATGCACACAAAAGCAAAAAGACAAGAGAAAAGAGAATAAAGAAGTTAGTGACTAATCAGGTGAAACATCTAATCCAAGTCAATAGTTGTTTTGTTTCATTCTAAATTACCGAATAAGTAAATTCTCCGATTATTTTTACCATTCTCCATATACACAGTCGACAAAATATTAATCAACTCATTTTTTTCCCACAACAGTCACAAGTGCAGTTGATAAGAGAGTAATATTTTTGTGCTAAAGTTTTATCAGAATTCACATCTTTTTGGAGCAATGGAATAATTTTTCTGATTTTTTTCTTTGATTTTTGATATTTTTTTATATACAATATCTTCCATCTATGTAGCGAATGTTGGGTCGGTGGCTCCCAAACCAGTTGGCTTTAGGGCACCAGGTGTTAAGACACCCATACGGACTTAATTACTCAGACTTCAGATATATATATTTTTGCAACATCTTTGATGCATGTAGCAAGCTTTGGGCCAGTGACTCCCAAACCAGTTGGCTTTAGGGCACTAGGTGTTAAAACACCCTTACAGACTTAATAACTAGGATCTCAGACGTTTTTTTTTTTTTACTCCATCGCTTTTTTAGATGTTTCCTCCAATTAAAATAGAGTACTGAATATTACAAACTTTTCAATTATAGCTCATGTCCATATGTTACTATACATGTTGATAATACCTGCTAACTGAGCATATGAAGATCCATTTTAGTCATTATTATGGAGAATTCAAAAGTTAAATAATTCAAAAGGAAATAAATAAAAATTAACTTGTTCTGAATTAGGTTTGAGATACGTCTCAGAAGTGGAAACTCCTTACTCAGCTATCTCTTACCAATTTCACCTTTTTAGTCAAAATAAAAACACAAAAACGCAAAATATTTTTGTAATTTTTGAAAAATTTTCAAATTTTTTTTCGAAAAATTTTGGACTAAAAATAAAAACAACACAAAACAAGATACTAATAAATTAATTCCCTCCCCCAAACCTAAATGAGACATTGTCCCCAATGTCTTAAACAGTAGAAGAAGAGTTTAGAAGATAATACCTGGTTAGCTGAAATTCTACATGAAAAGTTAAAGGTTAAGATCTAGATTAATCCGACGCCTCTTACCACGATCGTCCTCGGACCAATTTATCTTTGAAAGGATATGGTCAATTTGTGGTTCATAGGCTAAGATTTGGTCAATTAGATCCAGAGCAGTTCTGGCAGTGAAGAGGAGTTCTTTTAAAGGTTTTGACACGAACCAATTTCTCCGAGCATCATCAAGAAACACACAAAGAAAATCATAAAATCCTTCAACGTTGTACAGTTCAAGCGGTTTCTGGTGTATGTTCAAGTTCGCCCAAGATAATACTGTAAAAATTTCCTCCAATGTACCCAAGCCACCTGGAAAAGCAATAAAAGCATCAGCGCGGTTAATCATTTCTACCAATCGTTCAGACATACCTGGCACAATTAGTTCCTCTCCGTTTGATGGTCCAATAAGATTTGCCTCTGCCAAGGGTTTTGGGATGATTCCCAAAACTTGACTGCCTCCCTCCTGTACAGCTTTTGAAACTATCCCCGTAAGTCTAAGATTGCCTCCGCCATATACTAAATGCATATTCCTTACAGCTAAGACTCGGCCCAATTCTTGTGCTGCTTCTACGTATTGTGGCTTAACACCAACACTAGTTCCGCAAAACACACAGATGTTTTCAACTCGTCTTCTTGAAGTGACTTCTATGTTTTACTCTGGATGTCTTCAAAAGTGCAATGATGAGTTGAATTTATAACACCTGAAAATGGTGAGTAAAATAATAGCACTAGTACCTACCAAATGACAATTATTAGTTAACAGTAAAATAAATCGTGATAGTCAAAAAGGTTTGGATCCTGTCGGAGAAAATAAAAGAAAACAACAAAACAAATTAAAATTATTAGGAAAAGACAAAGAGATATAATATGTACAAGAAAAGTAGCGGCTTGATTGACGTCTATGCGTCAGGGACAAGCTTCCCATCCAATTTTCTTATAAATTGGCAAACAATGTCTTTTTGAGTCAGATTCCCGAGACTTAACTGTTGTCTTTCTTTTTGGAATTGTGTATGTAATTTACGAATGGCTATATGAACATATCCGCTGGGATGCGTCTCAAGAGTTGAAGATATATCATCTACAGACTCCTTACTCAAGCCATCCCTAATGAATTTAATTTTATCTTCGCGATTATCAGACACCATTCCTAAAGAACGACAACGAGTATTGCAATTCCAGCGTGTACATTTGTAACAAACACCCATTTTCTTAGCTCTACGTTTCTTTGCATAGGTGCTTCTTCCAAATCCGGGAAAATAAGAATTATAGGAATCAGAATACTCACCTGCTAATCGGACCTGTGCTTCAATTACCCAACGAATATCATTAGGAACACCATGGATTGTTAGTAATCTCATCCGTTCCAAGCGTGCTTTGTAGACTTTCATCAGAGAGTTTTGAGGGAGAGAAGGAAATTGCTTGTGAAGATTTGCGAGAACTTCTTCCATCCTGAAATGTCTTAATCTGCAAAAACTAAACACACCAAATTAAATCACACCAAATCACAATATATACACAAATTGCATGGGTTGCCTCCCTGCGAGCGCTAAGTTTAACGTCGACAGCTAGACGTGACTTCTCGAACGTTAGGCTGGATCTGAAAGTGTGCACTTTCTTTTTGTCGATCAAATGATTCTCCCCAGTATTGCTTGACACGCTTGTTTTTAACCTTGAATGTTTTGTTAGAGTCAGGATCATGTATCTCACTGGCTCTATCTGGTAAAACTTTGGTGATCACAAATGGACCTGACCACCGTGATTTTGGCTTCCATGGGAAGAATTTCACCATTGATTTGTTTAACAGTACCTTCTGCCTTGGTTCCAGCTGTATGCGCACTAACTTCTCATCATGTCTTTTCCTTGCATTTTCTTTGTACAATTTGGCATCCTCAAAATGCTGATTGTGAAATTCCTCCAATTCGTTGAGCTGGTGGAACTTTTTCTCTTCTGTTGCTTGTAGTGCAAGAATAGGCTTCTTCAGTACGCAGTGCGCTTTATCTTCAGGCTCCACAGGCAATTAACATGCTTTAAGTTTGTCAGCAGAACTTTGCATTGCATTGGAGGTCTGGATGGTACTATTTATCACATCAAGTCTGAAACATTCCTCATTCTCGTCATTCCGGAAATTCATGGCTTTAAAAACATTGAATGTTACTTCTTGGTCATGTACCCTCATGGTTAGTTCTCCTTTTTGTACATCAATAATGGTTCGACCTGTAGCCAAGAATGGTCTCCCGATGATGATTGGCATGTCTACGTCTTCCTCCATATCAAGGACAATAAAATCTGCTGGAAAATGAATTTGTCAACCTTGACCAGCACATCCTCAACTACGCCTCTTGGAAATACGAGCGTTCTATCAGAAGTTGTAGAGAGACTGAAGTTGGCATTGTTTCTCCAATATGCAATTTCCTAAAAATAGAAAAATGCATCAAGTTAACACTCGCACCTAGATCACACAGAGCCTTACCGAAGTCATATTCTCCTATGGTGCAAGGAACAGTGAAACTACCAGGATCTTTCAACTTTGGAGGAAGTTTTCTCTGAATGATGGCGCTGCATTCTTCTGATAATGCTACTGTCTCATAATCTCCCAATCTCCGCTTTCGTGAAAGAATGTCTTTCATGAATTTGGCATAGCTGGGCATTTGTTCCAACGCTTCTGCAAATGGAATGTTGATATGCAGCTTTTTGAACACCTCCAAGAATCGAGCAAATTGCTTGTCCAGTTTATTCTTCTGAAGACGCTGAGGAAAATGTGGAGGTGGAGTGATCTGTTCTTTTTCCTTTGCTTCTTTTTCCTCCATCTGTTGCTTTGTTTCTTTTGGAACTTCCTCGGCATTTTTTTTGGCTCCAACATCTTTGTTGATTTCAGTACCGCTTTTTAACATGTTGGCATGACACTGCTCCTTCCCTATGTTCCTCAGATTTGGTTCAGTGTTGCTAGGAAGGTTACCTGATGGTCTGTAACTCGGAGCATTGGCCAGTTGTCCAATTTGATTCTCCAGTGCTTTAATAGAAGCTGATTGACTTTGAATTAATGCTGCTTGGGATTGAAACATGGCATCATATCTTGCTGCTTGAGAGTCGTGTTTTGCTTCTATCTTTTTCAAGTGGATCAACACTTCTGTTATTCCTGATTCATTTGCCTGCTCCTGGCCTTTATTCTGTTGTTGAAATCCGGGTGGTGGGTTGTTCATTTGCCCTGAATTGTTTCTCCATACGAAATTGGGATGATTCCTCCACCCTGGGTTATAGGTGTTGGAATATGGATTGTTCCCCTGTCTGTTGAAATTGTTGACATAATTCACTGTCTCTTCTTGTTGGTTGTAAGATTCTGACTCAGGTACTCCTCCAAATGGTGAACTTGTGGATCCACCATTAACTTTCATGTTAAGAGTTTCCAGATTTTTGCAAATCATATCCAGCTTGGAATTCAGTGCTGTGTTGGCTCCAACTTCGTAAATTACTGCAATTCTTTGGATCATGCTCCTTTCTATTGGCCATAAAGAATTGTTGTTGGCCATTTCTTCAATTAAGTCTCAGGCCTGATCTTCTCCTTTTGCCATCAAAGCTCCTCCAGCAGCATCATCAATTGTGGTTCTCATTATTCCAGAAAGTTCATTGTAGAAGGTTTGGACTTGTAGCCACTTTGCAATCTCATGATGAGGACATTTCCGGAGTAAATCTTTGAATCTTTCCCAAGCTTCGCAAAGGGATTCTAAATCTTGTTGCACGAAGGATGTGATGTCATTTCTCAACTTTGCAGTTCTGGCTGGTGGAAAGTACATTGTAAGGAATTTGGTGGCTAGAGTGTTCCAAGTTGTGATAGAACCTACTGGTAGTGAATGTAGCCAAGCTTTGGCTCTGTCTTTCAGGGAATATGGAAAAACTCGCAGTCTCATTGCTTCTTCAGCTGCTCGGTTGTAATTGAAAGTACCGCAAACTTCCAGGAAGTTGCTGATGTGGGAATTAGGATCTTTAGTTGCATTTCCCCCAAACTGTACTGACTGCTGAATCATCCGGATGCATGTTTTGATGTCACCCGTATTTGCTGGTAAGGGAGGAAGTACAATACAAGAAATGAGTCTGTCAACCACCGGAATGGTTCTGTCTCGAATGGGAATCGGTGGTGCAACGTTCAAAGGTTCAGGTTCCATGTTAATGATTGCTTATTGGCCTTCTCGCCTTTCCCTTCTCAACTGTCTGATGGTTCTTTCAATCTCTGGGTCAAGCGGTCGGAGTTCAAAGCTTCTGGTTCGTCTCATGTAGTGTCTGAGAACCTGAAACACAATAAAACAAAAACAATAAGTAAAAAAAAATTAGATATAAGTAACGTATCTAACCCCTAAACTAATAGTAAAAGATAAATAAGTCCCCGGCAACGGCGCCAAAAACTTGACCAGTGCGTAATCACACGCGTATAACGCAAGCGCACGTATCGTTCAAGTAGTATAAAAAGTATCGATCCCACGGGGACTTAATACCTAATCTATTAATTTTATGAGGTCAAATGATTACTAGTATCTAACAGGTTCATTGATTGATTTGAAATGGTGATGATTTTGAATTTAAAAACAAGTAAATAAAATTACGCGAAAGTATGTTTAAGAAAATTCAATATTAGGAAACTATCTAGGGTTGTGAATCTTCCAATGTCATTTTAAAGAGGAAGTGGTTATTTCATTTTTGTGTAATATATCGGTTTACTAACCTGGAACACTAAATTATGCGAAAGCCTCTGTCGATGGTCAGACGCAAATACCCAGTATAACCCAATTGAACAATATGTCTATGTCAACCAAATTACCTGGATTCATTAAGTTTAAGTTCCAATTATGGCTACCCCCGCCTGACAGGTATATGTCTATCCTGTAAGGAAATCTATTAAAGGGTTATCTATCCTCAAGGAAGATCGTGGGCTATTAAGTCTAAGGCTGAAACCTAAAATTCCTTTGTCAAGTTTATTTAGATTTACCAGATCAATCTTATTAATGGCCAATTAACAAGACGCATTAAGCTTAAGACTTAATAAGTAAACCTTTAAATTACCCAAACTATAAAAAACCCCTTATAAACTGGTGATATTAGAATTCATCACAACCTCAGATAACTAACTTAGTTACGACACATAACTAGGGCTAGTAAAAACTTAAATAAAATAAAAGACATAAAGTAAAGTAAAATGCTGAAAAGTAAATTACTGAAAAGTAAATGACGGGAAGTAAATGCTGAAATTAAATACTGAAAATTAAATGCTGAAAAGTAAATGCTGAAAGTAAATTACTGAAAAGTAAATGCTGAAAGTAAATTACTGAAAAGTAAATGCTGAAAGTAAATTGCTGAAAAGTAAATAAAGTAAAAGTACAATAAAAGAAAATGCTGAGGTAAAAGGATCCACTTTTATTACTTTTATTTTAGATATCTCCCTTAATATAATATATTAACTTTTCATGATAATTACGAACCAGCCATATAATCGGTATCCAGATTAAGTCAAATTAATAATTAATTACCAACCGACCAATCAGGCGGTATCCAGTTTAGTCAGGTTAAAACCAATTTAAATAATTACCAACCGACCAATATGGCGGTATCCTCGTTAAGTCAGGTTTTAACTAGTTTATATATTATAATTAAGGGAGATTAATCTAAATATTAGTAATAAAATTTTTACTTTTTACCCCAGCAAAGGGGAGTTACCTCCTCATTAATGAAAAGTAAAAACTGAAAATTAAAGAAAGAAAAGTAATGTGCGTAAAAGTAAATTGCGGAAAGTAAAAACTGAAAAGTAAAGAAAAGAAAGTGCAAAAGCGAAAATTAAGTACTGAAAGCTGTAAATAAACAAACAAGATACAATCTTCTTAGTATTCTTAAGGAATTCCTTAGAAGAAAGTATATATTTACAAATGAAATGACTTGGTATTTATAGGCAAAATTTTGCCTCCATCAAATCATCCACCAAATCCATTATTAATTGCTCCACTAATTGCTCCACCAAATCCATTATTAATTGCTCCACTAATTGCTTATCATGTTTGGTGGTGATTTGATAGTTTTCATTATTTATTTTTTTGCTTTGAAAATGATTGAAAATGACTTTAATAATTACACACAACACACTTCTGGATTGTTCATCAATTTCGGGCATGAAATCTTCGGAATTCGAAATTATTTTATCTTTCAAAGTTGTAGATCTTTGAGTCTTCTTTAATCTGAAACTTGAATCTGCTCAATCTGATATTGGAGTACAAAGTTATGCCCAAAATACGACAGATGCGTAAAACTGGAATTTCCAAAACTGCACTTCGTTAAAACACTCTTTCAAGTTTCCAATCTCCAAAATTAATATGTCAAGTCCAATTTTACCCTTATTTGACCCATATTTTGTCCTAAATGATTCATTGTGTCCCAATATTATTTTATCTGCAAAATAAACTAAAACACATCAAAACGTTCATCAAACCCGAGAAACTAAACAAAATATTAAGTAAAAGGGGCGGTAATATTGATATATTTTCCGCTCATAAACTAGTCTCTATGATCGGAAAGTCATGACCCAGTCATACTTTCCCGATGGCTGCAGCACTTTAGAGTACCAGTTCTGTATCCTGCGTGATCATCATCTCCATATGATTGAAGTGATCTTCCATCTTGACATCACACCCAATACACTACGATTCTCAGTATGCCCAGAAAAGGCGTACACATAACCTGTTAAAGCCCAGGACGACCAAAACCAAAGCGTACTGATTGTCGCAAGTATTAGCGATGCAAGTCTCAGGTTAAGACCAAATACACTTACCCTGATTCGGATTCCCATAGACACATTGTCTTACTATCAATGGGATTCCGAGGGGTCTATCCAGAGCGAAGATGTTCTCGGTCCAACGGCTAACAGAACCTCCTATCACACTTGCATAAGTATCCAATACTTAAATATATGAGAACTATGTCGTTAAGCTTCCATAACGCGTACAAGTGCAATACTAGCCTATTCCGCATTATCGATGTCCAGTCTCGATAATACTACGACTAGGGATATTTAATGATCAAATCTTTCGTGGATTAATATTGTCTCATATCTTATTAATCTAAAACTGGTCATATGGACTTTTATCATTTATATATCTAAGTAATCCAATTACAAAATGATAAAATAGCAATTTCCTTTGTCACATAGTTAATTTGTACAAAGAACACCATGTCTTTTACAAATAGTGATGCTATGGGTCATAATTGTCCAACAAAAACTGCATTTCTTCGTGGAGAACTTGAAGAATAAATTTATATGCTCCAACCAGAAGGTTTTGCTGAAATAGGCAAGGAGAACTTGGTTTGCAAGTTGAACAAATCTATATATGGTCTCAAACATGCGCCGAGATATTGGTATAAGAGATTTGATTCCTTCATTATTTGCCTAGGGTACAACAGACTCAGTTCAGACTATTGTACATATTACAAGAGGTTTGGAAATAATGACTTCATTATCTTGTTTTTGTATGTGGATGACATGTTAGTAGCAGACCCTAACAAAGATCGAATCTAAGAATTAAAGGCACAATTAGCTAGGGAGTTTGACATGAAGGATCTGGGACCAGCAAATAAGATTCTAGGGATGCAAATACACCGAGACAGAAATAACAAGAAGATTTGGATTTCTCTGAAAAATTACTTGAAGAAAATCTTAAGGCGGTTCGACATGGAAGATTGTAAGCCAATTTATACCCCATTTCCTGTTAATTTCATGTTATCCTCTTTTATGTGTCCTAACAATGAAGTTGAGAGGAATGAGATGTCTCGAGTGCCGTATGCATCAGCATTGAGAAGCTTAATGTACGTTATGATTTGTACAATACCAGACATTGCACAAGTAGTGGGAGCGGTTAGTCATTTTATAATGAATCCTAGTAGAGAGTATTGAAATGCTGTTAAGATGATCCTTAGATATATCAAAGGAACCTCAGATGTTGCATTATGTTATGGAGGATCAGAATTAACTGTAAAAGGCTACGTGGATTCAGATTTTGCAGGAGATCTTGACAAAAGAAAATCCACCACAAGTTATGTGTTTGTACTTGCAGGAGGAGCAGTGAGCTGGGTATCCAAGTTACAGAGTGTTGTGGCTTTGTCTACAACAGAAGCTGAATACATGGCAGCTACACAAGCTTGCAAGGAAGCTATTTGGTTTCAAAGGTTATTGGAGGAACTCGGGCACAAACAAGAGAAGATTCATTTATTTTGTGACAGTCAGAGTGCTTTGTATATTGCAAATAATCCAGTCTTTCATTCAAGAACGAAGCATATAGGGGTACAATACCATTTTGTTCGTGAAGCAGTGGAAGAATGCAGTGTGGACTTTTTGAAGGTACACACCAATGAGAACCCTGCAGACGTAATGACCAAGTCTATCAATGTAGACAAGTTTGTATGGTGTAGGTCCTCTTATGGCTTAGCAGAAACGTAAGAAGCTTGAAGACGACAAAGTAGAAAGGATGGTGTGGAAACTGATTGGTTCTCAATCAAGTTTCCAAGTGGGAGAATTGTTGGTTTGTGAATCATTGCACCGAAAGGTGCAATGATTAAAAAATAATAATTAAAAAAATATGGGTGGGTCCCACATACTTAAAAAGAAAATTAAAAAAAAATTAGAATTCACTATCTGCATAGTGAATTTCATGCCTATAAATAGAGACTTCATTTCAGTGTTTTCTTCATCCAATTCTCAACCAAATCCTCTGTATTCTAAGAGATAAAATATAGTTTCTTCTTAAGAGTTTGTGAGAGAGTTGTTCTCTTATTCTAAGAGAGTGTAAGATTGTTCTCTTTTTGTTTAGAGAGATGTTGTAAAATTTATGGTTAAGATTTATTTTACTGTTAAGATTTATGGTAGGCTAAGTCTCATAATTATTTTTTGTACTGTTATATGGTAGGTAAAGCCTCCTAAACTAACAATTATTCTCAATTTCACTTTACTTGCGTGCCAACTTCAGCACACGATCCCCTAACAATATGTCTCTAGCTTCTACGACTAAAAAATTGCTATGTGTATCTCATTTGTGCCTTACAAATAATGTCTCAATTGAATTCTTACATAATTCTTTTTTGTGACGGATTCAAGATGGGGCAATTATTCTTCGAGGCAACACCAAGAGAGGGATATAATGGATAGCCAAATCCATCCCCATTACATTTTTTGTTTTTTTGGGTCTACTTCTGCATCCTTGGTTGATTGACATTCCTGTTTAGGCCAATCTTTTAAAAAGATTTTTGATCATTTAGTCTCCACTAATAAGATTTCATGGTCTTCTTCACATCTTAGGGACAATAATTGTACCCCTGAGCATAACGATTTTCTCTAAAGGCACCATCATCATATAACTGAAACTGGAGTTACACTGTTTCATTACTCGTAAATGCCTATCAAATATTGGCCTTATGCATTTACCAACGTTGTGTATCTCATTAATAGAATTAATGCCTAAGGTGAATTTATTGTTTTAATCGTCTTATGAAAAATTATTTCTCCGCCCTCCTAATCTCATTAGGCTTCGTGCCTTTGGTTGTCTTTGTTATACGTGCAGAACAAAACTAGATCTCAATCAATATGTGTCTTTTAATTTTAAGGTACTCGACTGCGCATGCATACCTTTGCCTTCATTAATTGTCCCATAAACAAATTATTCACATGAAGTTATGTCCGTTTTGTTGAGTTTGGTTTTCCGTTTTCTTGGTTTATGATAAACTATGCATCACTGGGCAACTCTCCTATAACGGAACTAACTAGCTCACTCATTATCCCTCTCTGAAGTTGTAGTGACACGAAACAACCTTTGCTCAATTGGACGTCAATAATGTTTTTCTGCATATATATATAAGACTCTCTCACTTAAGAAATATATATGACTCAGCCACTAGATTTTATTGATAAAGAGCAACCTGATCAACATGTCTATTTTGCTACAAATGCCACATTATGGCCTTAAACAAACCCTACGTACAGGCAATAATACGACCAAGTTGACAACATCATTGCCTCCTTAATTATCTGTTTGATTCTCCATCAAATATCTTAGAATCACTACTGCAAAAACGACATATGGTTGCATCCAAAAAAATGGAAAATAACATTTTGGCCGATGCTAAGTTAGCTCATGTGCTTTTACGAAATACTACGATTTATAATATAGCATTCAATAAAAACTATCATTGCTTTGTATAAGTGTTATATTTGATTATTCATAGCATTTATAAAATGCTACAAAAAAATAATTAATTTTGTAAAAAATTGGGACCAATCCCCAACTGCTAGACTTGAACCTAGGCTTTACCACCAAGGCCCCATCTCCACTTACCTCATTATAATTATATTCAACGTCACATACACTTCCACCACAGCATTTTTTTTTAATCTCTAATTGAAAACTTATAAGAGAAAATCGTTATATTCTCATATGAAAGAAAATTGTGTTTTATATATAGGTAATCAAAGATTGTTTCCAAAAAGATATGATTTTTAGTCACGTTTTTTTTTACACTAGAGACTCGTTGTCACGATATTGAGAGTCATAATGTTCTACACATTTTCAGGTCTCATTGTCGCGATAATGAGAGTCAGGATGCTCCCCACATCTTCAGATCTCATTGTCATGACAATGAGACCCATTGTCGCAACAACGGGTCTTTTTGCACCAAATGACACGAAATCAATTATTTCAGTATATGACGATAACCGAATTATAATATTCATATTATATAATATCTTATATTGATAAATTAATCATCCTATATTGAATATATGTACAAATTCAACAATACTTATATAATGTAGATAAAAAAGTATTGTAACTTTATAAGGAAAATTCAAGGGTAAACACCCTTTTTGTCTTAAGGTTTAGGCCAATTATCTAACTGGTTCTTATATTTGAAATGTTCTTTTTATTAGATTCATTTTACGGGTGAATATAATTATTGTATGATATAACTTGAAACTCATATAAATTTGACAGGCAATAGGTGAAAAAAAATTAAGAAAGGATTAAGTCTCTTAATTCGTAATATATATAAAGGAAAATTATCAATTTTACACTCAAAGATTGATTTAAGTGTAGTCAAAGTCAAAAAATTTTAAAATATTCAATTTTACACCCGAAGTTCAAAAATTGTTCATTTTTTCACTCAAACGTTAACGGTGTTAGAATTTTACTGACGTTATAAGGGTATTTCGGTCATTTGGTAACGTCAGAGTAGAATAGTGAACATTCTTTGAACTTTGGGTGGAAAGTGAATACTCTTTAAATTTCGGGTGGAAAAAAGAACACTTTAATAGATGTTGATAAATTTCAAATGTAGAATTATGAATTTTCAAGTGTTTATATATTAAAAGAAATAAAATTGGTCTTCATTGGCCTTTTTGGGTGAAGAATAAGTTTTCCAATAACAATATGTATGGATGATAGTTATATATGAAAAGATCTAAAAATTCTGGATCCATATTAAAAAATACGAATTATGATTTAGATTTTTAAGATAACCACGGACCCATATTCAGATTCTCATGATCATGATTAAAATCAAATAAAGATCCTTCTCAATCAAATAAATATGGTTGAAATCGAGACCATTATGGTATTTTATATATAGCATGTATCATAACTGTTATGAAATATAAATATAACAATTCTCAAATTTTAAGGTAACTTTTTAGTTGAAACAGACACATGAACTTACAAGATATATATGACTATATTACCCTGTAACTAAGGGTGGTAATTAGGATTGGGATCCGTGTATTCGATTCAATTCGACGTGAATTAAAAGGATAAGAATTTGAAAAAATTGATTCGTTTAATAAAAAGATGAATTCGATTCGATTCGCTAAATAAAATGATAGGATAAGAATTGAGTTTATTGATTCGATTAATTCGTTTAGAATCCGTTTGTTTAATTATTAATTTACGTACTCAAAGTTAACAACCTTTTGTTTATATTTTGTTTTGAAGTTACTACTTGTTCAAGTTGCTTTTGCTAATGGATTTTGTAATATTGTTAGTCTGAAAATTTATGTTTTGTTTTGGAGGATATTTTATGTGGTAATTGGTATGAAAAAAGAGCTGTTGTGCCAGATAAATGATAATAGTTGTTAAATGTCTATTTAAGAATGCTATGTAAAAATCTTTTGTTTTTTAATATATTATGCAATTTAAAAAGTGATGATGTTTTTTTTATTATTTTATTTAATTGATTTTTATTTATAAATTATAATTATAAATGAATAGTAAACGAATCAAATTGAATCAATAATTAATTTTATTTTACGATTCAAATTGAATTTAATGAACGAATTATAAACGAGTTCATATTCCATTTATTCCATATATTATACAGATTAAATGAATCGAATCGAATATTCGGTTAATAAACGAATCGAATTTGAATTCATATAAATTTGGCATGATTCATTTATGATTCGATTCGAACTCGATCTGCGAATTCAAATTGCCACCCTTACATTTGACAATGACCAATAAAAAAAATAAAAAAAATAAAAAAAATAAAAAAACCGACTTACTCGTGACGGGTGTCAATAACATTTTACATTGACTGAAACTAAAGCTTGGAATAAATATAATCAAGTTGAAAAATTATCAATTTTCATGTGTTTGTAATGAATTTATATATAATAAAAAAAAAATTGGTCTCTATCGGTCTTTTTTAGGTGAAGATTAATATCTTTAACAATTATATGTAGGGATGACATTTATATATAAAAAGATTCGGATCTAAATCTGAAAATCCTGTATCTGTATTAATAAAAATAAAAAATAACAACTTGATTCAGAATACAGAACCAAAATAAAAATAATTAATTTTTATTTTATTTTATAATTTTATTATATATTTAGATTGAGATTATTTTGGATAGATAATGTGAATTGTAAATGTTTTTTTGGATGTTAAATTGGTATTATTTATTTATGGATGTTATTTAATTTTTTATGTTTAAAATTAAATAACTTAAAAATTTTAAAAAATGAAAATATGAACATTTTAAAAGAGTTATATTTTCTACTCGAAATTTAAATCATGTTCACTTTTTCATTCAAACATTATCAAAATATGTTGACGGCTGATTTTGGTGGCAATATGAGAATATTACTCCCGGGGTAATCCTCCTTCAATAGTGAATTTGTTCGGTTAAGGGGAAACCAAAAACAAATTTAGCAAAAGACAGATAAATACACCAATCAACAATGAGATTTAACGTGGTTCGGCGGATCGGATCTCACCTACGTCCACGGGCACAAAAACGGATGATACTTTTATTACTGAGATACGCTTCTCTGATCTCTCTTTTGTTTACAAGTCTCACAATAATGATTCTGATCTTGATTCTGATGGCCTTTGTACATACTCTACCATTCTATTTATAATAATACAGAAATCAGATTCCTTCTTTTACAAGGTTTCCCAGTTGAGTCAATCTCCTTCTTCCATAAGGTTTCCTAATTTCAAACTATCTTTACTCCTTTTGTCCTATTAAGATAATGATTTCACCAGTTCTCCCTGTGAAAGTAGGATAACTTGTCACCTTATCCGAGAAAATAGGATGCTATACCTTCCTACGCATCGCTACCTAGTCGGTCTTCATGAGGTCGGGCATGATAGTCTTTTGAACTGAGAATGCTGCCGCCGATCTGATAATGCCCGGTCATCCGAACCGAAGTGGTCGGTCACCTACCATTAAGTGCTCGGCCCTTACTTATGTGGTCGGGTCGGCTTTTTAATGATTTTGACCAAGGGGGGAATTTACCCTCTTACCCCTGGCGTATCCCTTAACTATTATGGGATCTGAAAATACCATCAACATCTGTCTCCTAGTTCTCGGTTTCAACGAGTTATACGAGTTGGTGCCGGGAACTACACAAGAATGGTGTGGCGGATGAACTTATAGTCGGTCTTCTGAGGGAGAATTTCTTCGGCTCATACTTTCATTTTGATCGGTCTGACTTCAGGTGCTTGGCTTGACTTTCTCCTTACCGAGGTGAAATTTCCTTATTGCCCTTCTGTGACTTTGCCTCTCGAGACGCGCAACCGTCACATCTTTTTAAATGCCCATCAGATCACTTCTAGGGTTCAACGGGAGCTTGCCACTTGTCAGCCATCCGTCGATCTCCCGCCAAAAGAAAAACGATTCGTCCGTTCATGGTCAGTTAAAAAAGGCGTCCAATCTCAGCCGTCTATCTGATTCTGAAAAATCATTTTAAAGATGACACGCGGCGTACATCTGACGCCCTCGTTTGATCGAACGGCCAGAAATGCACCGATCAATTTATATAAAAAGCGGAGAGAACATTGTTGCTTTCTTTTACGAATACTTCGACTTCCTTAACTGTGAGAACTCTTTTTTTCTCGACTGTGACCAGTGAACTCGAAGAGTAACCAAATTGCACCGAGCAAACTTTCATCCTTCCGAAAGAAACAAGTAGGTTTTCTGACCATCTTCATTGCTTTGCTTTTTCACAAGTTGCAAATCCTTGATGTTGCTAGGGAGCGATTTATGATTTGACGGATTGTTAGGGCGTTTAGAACCCACCGGCTCTAGCTTTAGAAATTAGCTGTAGACTGACCTTCCCCATTTTCTCTTATTTCTCGGATGTCAGGGATGTCTGACACCGGGTCTTCCTCTGCAAACCCTGTTGGGCTTCCGACCCCTCCTGTTGAAGAGCTTTCTTCGAGCTCGGGGGCACCAAGCTTAGAGGACCTCGACACTACCCCCACCCTCTCTGAAATTGAACAAGATACTTATCATCAGAGGATCCCTCGGAAGGACCCAGGTCCCGGTTATTTTAACTCCTCGGGTCTGGACATGGACCGTCCTTCCAAAATAACTGAAGACGACCTCACACTGCTCCGGAAACGGTATAGCATCCCGATAGATATCGCCCTTGAAGTCCCCGGGCCAATGGATCGCGCTAGCCAACCTGACGAGGGTTCGGTGGCCCTTCTTCCGGCTTTCTTTAAGTGTGGTCTTCGGCTACCTCTTCAACGTTACTTTGCCTGGATGCTGGCCGAGATGGAGATTGCCCCTTGCCAATTGAGCCTGAATAGTTGGAGGATTCTGGCCGGGCTATATGTGATTTGGAGTCGGGCGGGGCTCGGCGAACCCTGTCTGGAAGAAGTAAAAAGGTTGTATAGACTGAAGGCCAACCCCAGATCGCACCATGGTTGGTATTACCTCTCTACTTACGCCGACTCTTCAATTATTGTTGAAAAACTCCCAGAGTCTAATAAAAACTTTAAGGATTTATGGTTTTGGGCCACAGGAAATTGGGGGCGGGTTCTGAGATCTCATGAAGAAGAGGTTTCTGTCCCGGATATCTTTAGAGCGGGAGGTTAGGAATCTAACCCTTAGTACTCCTGTTTTTGGCTTTACGATAGATTTCTAATTGCTTTGACTCTTCCCAGCTTGATGGAGGGATGCTCCTAAGGTTTCCCACCAGGTCCGGGCGCGGGTGTGTCAAGCTCGACTATATGCCACTCATTGGAAGCAACTCATTGGAAGCAATTGGTCAATGATAAGGCCTTTATTGAGTCGGGCCTGATTCGCACTGCCCCTCCGAAGGTCCCGGGGCGAATAGGTGGGCCTTACTAACCTTTTAAACCGTCTTCTTGTTTGTTCGGCGCGATTTTGAATTTTCTGGCTCAGAATCTGGACTGACCATTCTTTTTGTTTTTGCTTTCTTCCTTCTTTCTCTTCTCTTCTCCCCTTTTTTGTTGTAGGCATGTCAAAAAGGCCAAAATACCTTGATCAGCTGACTGGTGCGGCAAAGAAAACCGGCCAGATTGGGGCCGGATCCTCTCGGAGACGGCCATCGACTGCTGAGGCCAGAGGAGTGACTGAAGAAGCGGCCCCGTTGGTTATCCAAAGTTTATCTTCACCTTCCAGGGTATCGCCAACAGTTTCCGCCCGAACTTCCAGCCCGTCAAAACCTACTAGAAAAATGAAGCGTCAATTCGGGGCAGAGGAGTCCGATCTGGTCCGGGAGGCGAAGGAGGAACGGGTCCTGAGCAAGAAGCAGCCCGTCCGGAAAGAGAAAAAGGTGCTGGAGGGTTCTTCTAAAAACCAGAAAGGCGCCGTGATTCTTGGCGTAGACGACCTCGGTCAAGACATTCGGGAGGCCACTTCTCATCTGGTGCCGGCCATGAATGAGCTGGCCGAGGCGGTTCCTCCGGCTAAAATTTCGAGATACGAAGATCTCTCTCCCGAGGATGTGGTTACCTTGTTGTGTTCTCAGATGGCAAAGGTAGTTTATTTTTCTTCTCTTATTTTCGCCTTGAGTTCATAACTTAGTTTGATTTCTATTTTTCTGTTTCTTTTTGGCAAACGACCTACCTTGCAGCCAAGAATAAGGATCTTCTCCTGAGCCTTCTGTCTGAGGGTGGCCAGGCCCAGAGGCTTCAGAACCGACTCTCTGAAACGGAAGCCGAGCTGGCTCGTAAGGAAGAGAACATAAAAAATCTGGAGCTGGCTGCTGTTGAGGCTCATACAACAAACAAAGCTCTTCGGGCCGCTGCCTCTATAGAGAGAAAAAATGCTGAGGCCGCCAAGAAGGACCTGGAGGCTGCCCAGGCTAATAATAAGATCCTGCAGATGGAAGTTCGTAGTGTTGAATCCAAGTTGAGGGCCAAAGACGAGGAATTGGGACGGGCCCGTGCCGAGCTTAGGAGAAGAGAACTTGAGTTGGTGGTCGAGAGGGAATCCATCCGTCTTGAAGGGGTCGGTGATTGTGCTGAAATTATTCTGATGGTGTTGCCCAACCTTGATATGGGGCCTATCCATGCGGCCATCTGCTTCTGCAAAGGGGAAATCTCAGAAGAGGAGTTTAAGAAATGGCTCCCCCTTCTGCCGAGGAAGTGATGGACCCTGATCCTATTTCGATTACCCCGGCTCCTAAAGAGGATTGATCTGACCTCCTGCTCCTGAAGAGGTCTGGCCTGAGGTTCTTGTTCCTGCTTCTAAAGCCGTAACTGTTGGGGCTTCCCCAGTTGTCGATGCAGGAGATATTATCCCACCTTCCGAGGCCGAGCCGAGCCATCCGTCATCTGAGCCTGCTGAGAAAGAACCGCCTACCCCTGCGCGGGCCGACTGACAAGGGGTAACCCTAACGGGGCCCTGTGTAAACTTTACTTTTTCTTGTAATAACCTTTCACACTTT
The DNA here is from genome assembly GCA_019454045.1 of Zanthoxylum bungeanum. Classification (NCBI taxonomy): domain Eukaryota; kingdom Viridiplantae; phylum Streptophyta; class Magnoliopsida; order Sapindales; family Rutaceae; genus Zanthoxylum; species Zanthoxylum bungeanum. The sequence goes on along the minus strand of SKCR01041312.1, from coordinate 110,945 downwards.
ATTTAAATTTATTTTTGTGTTTCTGGTTTTTTCTCCTGTTTTTCATAATTTGCTCTACACGACACCCTTCAAACGAACACTTGAGACTAATTCTGTGAGGGGATAACATGTACTGAATATGGAATTATTCGATGGATGAGAATCGATCCCGAGTTAGTCGAATAGTGGATGGACTCGGTGGGACGTAACCCGACCCCGAGCTGAGAGAGACAAAGTGGCCTCGGCGGAAGGAAATCCAGCCCCGAGCTGATTAATCGAGTGGCCTCGGCGGAAAGAATCCAGCCCCGATCCGATTAATCAAGTAGCCTCGGCGGAACGAATCCAGCCCCGAGCCGATTGATCCAGTGGCCTCGGCGGAACGAATCCAGCCCCGAGCTGATTAATCAAGTTTCCTCGGCAGAACGAATCCAGCTCCGAGCTGATTAATCATGTGGCCTCGGCGGAACGAATCCAGCCCCGAGCTGATTAATCAAGTTTCCTCGGCGGAACGAATCCAGCCCCGAGCTGATTAATCAAGTGGCCTCGGCGGAACGAATCCAGCCCCGAGCCGATTAATCAAGTGGCCTCGACGGAACGAATCCAGCCCCGAGCTGATTAATCATGTGGGACTTATTCAGAAGGGAAGTGAATCAACCTTTTGAAGCCCTACTTAGTCCGGCACGGGCGTCCCCCTACCAGACCAGCGGAAAACAAAAACAAAACTCTGAAAAATGGAATTAAAAAGCAGGGGCGACTTAGCGCTTGTCCCAAAATAAAACGTTTCGTAAGTATAAACAACAATACGGATGCCTCAAAACAGCGTCCTGCCCGAGGTCTCCAAAACACAATTCTGAATCTTTCAGTTCAGAGTCCCGGCGAACCAGGATTTGGATCAGAGAGCGTTTAGAATGGTAAGGGCACATCCTCTATACTTCAGGTCTCCATAGAGCCTGTGTATCGTTCGAGGTCTCCTCCTTACAACGTTGGAGCAAGCATACGCTACGGGGGCACAATCCCTCCCCGGGCTATACTTCTCTTGGATCCGAGTGATCAAGTAGGTGGGGATCAGAGAGTGTCCGAGAGACCAAGGGCATATTCCTTCTTGTGTTCGGTAACACTGGAGCAACCAAACGCCACGGGGGTATCATCCCTCCCCGTGCTATGCTTCTCTTGGATCCGAGTGATCGGGTAGGTGGGGATCAGAGAGTGTCCGAGACATCAAGGGCATATTCCTCCTTGTGTTCGGTAACACTGGAGCAAGCAAACGCCTCGGGGGTATCATCCATCCCCGTGCTATGCTTCTCTTGGATCCGAGTGATCAGGTAGGTGGGGATCAGAGAGTGTCCGAGACACCAAGGGCATATTCCTCATTGTGTTCGGTAACACTGGAGCAAGCAAATGCTACGGGGGTATCATCCCTCCCCGTGCTATGCTTCTCTTGGATCCGAGTGATCAGGCGGGTGAAATACATGCGGTCACATTCTCTGTTCCGTCCTTCTTTTTCCGGCCTCGTAAGGCCATCTTCAGGGGGTATCTCATTCTTTGTGATTTCTGTCTCGGAATGTCCCCTGTAAATCGAAGGGTCTCTGTGCTCCTGCCGCGCTTTTTATCCCTTAATTTTTGCTAGTTTGGTCGATTTGTTGCGGACTTGGTGTTTTGGCCCCGGATTAGTGTCGAGCGTGCCCCCGAAATTTTGAATATGGCTTTCCGTTTCAATCAAGAGAGCGGGAAAAAAAATTAGAAAAGAGAAAGTTTTATTCATATTCGGGGGCATACTGCCCTTCTTACAGCTCTCTGTGTGTATTTCGAGAAAGGCTTTACATCGAGCTCTTATTCCTTTGTCGGGTTGCTGCAAAAAAAAAAAAAAATCTATTGAAAGTATTTTCTTAACATCTCGGCATTCCAGGGTTTTCTTAATCGCGTGCTGTCTAGCTGTTCCAAGATGTAGGCCCCCGGCCTTACCACCTCTGCAATTTTGTAGGGCCCTTCCTATTTGGCTCCTAACGAGCCTTCTTCCGGCCTTCGGGTGTTCAGAGTGACTCTTCTTAATACTAGGTCGCCCGGGAGAAAGACGTGAGTTCAAACTTTTTTGTTGTAGAAGCGGGCCATTCTTTGTTGATAAACCGCTGTCCTCATGGCTGACTTCTCTCTTTTTTCCTCGATCAGGTCGAGGTGGCTCCTGATAATTTCTTCATTTTTTTCGCCCTCAAAATGACGGACCTTGTGGGAAGTTATCCCGATCTCTGCTGGAATAATTGCTTCACACCCGTACGATAGAGAAAATTGGGTCTCCCATGTAGAATCTATATAGTTCGTCCGGTGCGCCCATAGTACTTCTGGTAGTTTCTCGACCCATAAGCTCTTGCAGGATCCGAGTCGAGCTTTAAGATTTGCCTTGATCATTTTGTTCGCCGCCTCAACTTGTCCGTTTGACTTGGGGTGGGCTGGTGAGGTGAATTTTAAGGCGATCTGGAGGTCTTCGCAGAGTTTCCTTAATCCCCTGCTATCGAACTGTTTTTCGTTGTCGGTGACGATAGCCCGTGGGATTCTGAACCTGCAGATAATGTTCTTCTTTAAGAATTTTGTGGCCTTCTTTTCAGTGATGGTGGACAGGGGTTCGGCCTCCACCCATTTGGTGAAATAATCTATGGCCACAATGGCGTACTTCGCTTGCCCCCGTCCATTTGGCATTGGTCCGATGATATCTAGCCCCCACTGAGCGAATGGCCAGGGACTGGATAAGGTGGTTAACTGCTCTGCTGGTTGGTAGTGGATATTGGCATTCTTCTGGCATCCATCGCATCTCTGGGCTACCCTCATGCCGTCTTGGTGCATAGTTGGCCAATAGAACCCTTGCCTTAAAGCTTTAAAGGCCATCGATTGTCCTTCGGCGTGACTCCCAAAGATACCCGCGTGAATTTCTCTGAGTACATAATCGGCCTCTTCTTCCGTTAAACATCTTAGGAGGGGTACTGTGTAGCCTCTTCGGTAAAGCACCCCTTCGATCAGGGAAAACTTGGTGCTTTTGAATTTTAGCTTTCTGGCTTCCTTCTTGTCCTCGGGTGTCTCCCCTGTCTCCAAAGATTTCTTTATTGGCTGTATCCACGAGGTTTTGTCTTCCTCATCCAATAATTTTACCTCGAGTTCTCCTACGTTTTTTTCCCGGAGGCAGATTAGATAGACTATTCTGGGGTTCTCTGATTTTATCGAAGATGCGAGCCGTGCCAAGGAGTCTGCCTCGCAGTTGTCTTCTCGGCTGATTTGCTTAAAGTGTACGTTCGCCATTTTTCCCACCAACCTTTTTACTTCAGCCAAGGAGGCTATCATACTCGGCTCCCTGGCTTGGAATTCGCCTTTCAATTGCTGAACCGCCAGTTGAAAGTCACTTTTTATTACTACATCTTGGACTCCTACCGCTGCGCATAACCTAAGACCGGCCAGAATTGCCTCATACTCTGCCTCATTGTTTGTGGCCTCGAAGGCGAACTTTAGGGCGAACAACCCATCTTTACCTTTGTCGTTTTTTAATATGATTCAAGCTCCTTTGCCTTGTGAGCTGGCAGACCCGTCTACTGACATCTCCCATTTGCCTTCCCCCACGGTCAAGACCTGGGGTTCTGTGAATTCTGCGACAAAATCTGCCAAGGTCTGCCCCTTTACTGCCATCATTTGGAGGTAAGAAATGTTGTGTTCACTTAACTCCACCGACCACTTCATTAGCCTGCCCGAAACTTCTGGTTTTTGTAGAATTTATCTTAGAGGATAATCGGTGTAAACCCCAATAGGATGGGCTTGGAAGTAGGGTCGTAGCTTCCGGGCTGCAGTAATCAATGACAGGGCGACCAGTTCATGTATCGGGTCTCTGCATCTAACAGGGCTTTGCTAACATAATATATTGGCCTTTGGACCTTATCGACTTCTTGTATCAGCACAGAGCTTACTGCGTGCTCTGATACAGCTAAGTACAAGTATAAGGTTTCTCCCAGGAACGGCTTTGCCAAAATCGGGGGCTATGTTAGGTATTGTTTTAACTGTAGGAAAGCTTCCTCGCATTTCGGCATCCAGTCGATTTCCTTTTTGGCCTTCTTGATGACTTTGAAGAAAGGGTGGCACTTGTCTGTTGCTCGGGAGATAAATCGGTTAAGCGCGGCCAGCCTGCCGGTTAGACTCTGTACTTCCTTTATCGTCCTGGGAGATTTTAAGTCTAGTACGTCCTGGATCTTCTGCGGGTTTGCTTCTATGCCTCGGGAGCTTACCATGTAGCCCAAAAATTTCCCCGAGGATACCCCGAAGGCGCACTTCTCCGGGTTGAGCTTTAAATTGTGTTTTCTCAATAACTCAAAGGTTTTCTTCAGGTCTGTTACGTGACACCCTGGCTCTTCAGACATCGTTATCATGTCATCAACATATACCAGCATTGATGTGCCGATGAGTGGTTTTAAAATTTTGTTGACTAGTCTTTGAAAGGTGGCTCATGCGTTCTTTAGTCCGAAAGACATTACTTTATAACAGTAAAGCCCTTGATCGGTGACAAAAATTGTCTTCTCTTCGTCCGCATGGTGCATCTTAACCTGGTTGTATCCTGAGAAGGCGTTATAAAGCTTAGCAGTCCCTAGCAGGCTGTTGCATCCACCAGTTGATCTACGTTTGGCAGTGGGAAGCTGTCTTTCGGGCATGCCTTATTCAGGTCGGTGAAATCCACACACATCCTCCATTTTCCATTTGACTTTTTCACCAGTACCACATTTGATACCCACTCCGGGTATTTTACTTCTCTGATGAAGCCAGCTTTTAATAATTTATCCACCCCGGTCGCTACTGTCCTACACCGTTCTTGATTGAAGGTTCTTCTTTTCTGCTTGACTGGCTTGTGTGACGGGCTTATTGCTAAGCGATGATTGATGAATTTCGGGTCAATCTCAGGCATGTCGTCGTGCCCCCATGCAAAGATGTCTGGGTACTCCTTGAGACATTCCAGCAGGCTCTGTTTCGGGTTTTGTCTAAGTTTCCCCCAATTTTTATGCCCTTCCCGGGTCTGAAGAGTTCTATTCCTTCCAATTCTTCGATTGTTCCTAGCCGGGCAACTTTGTTTGGCCGAAGACCCGGATCCCCACTTGCTTCTTCTCCGTCTTCATTCTCCTGCCTTTTCCTGGTACCTACTTCAACGCACAGGGTTTCTCGCGAGAGAGTGGCGAAACAACTACGGGCTACTTTTTGACTCCCGCATACGATTCTGATTCCTTTCCGGGTGGGGAATTTCAGTTTTAGGTAATAGCAGGACATCGCGGCCTTTGTCTTCATCATGAAAGGCTGGCCGACAATGACTTGGTAACTGCTCATGCAGTCCAACACTGCGAAATTTATCATGATCGTCCGGGTTCTGGGGTGAGTCCCGATTGTCATGGCCAATTGTATCATTCCCAGTGGGACGACCGTTGAGCCCCCGAAGCCGTATAGGGGGTGTCGTCGTCGATTAGAGTTGCATACTCTACTCACAGGACCTCTAAAGCTTCCTTGGAGATTATGTCTAATGCGCTTCCGGGATCTACCAAGATTCTGTCCACTTTTGAGCCGCCGATTGTCGCCTTGATTATTAATGCATCGTCATGGAGGAAACTCACCCCTCGAGCATCCTCGTTGGTGAACATTATGGGTACCGACCGACCTCCTCACTGTACCGAGGACCGTTCTGTCTCCAGCACCTCCGTCCCCCGAGCTCGGCTATAGCTCTTTCTTGACCGGTTAGAGTCTCCGGCCAGTGTCTTCCCCCTGGTGATGATGTTCACCTGTCGGCTTCATGCCCTCTGTCTGGCCGTCATAGCTTCATGGTCAATATAATTATTTAAGTACCCATTCTGTGCTAGGTCTTCCATCTGTTCCCGTAAATCTTTGCACTCGTCCGCTGTATGTCCCCTTAGATTATGATGTATACAATAAGATTTCTTATTCCTTTTAGCTGGGGGGAATCTCCTGAGGTCGGGTTCTATCAAGAGGCTCTTTCCTTGTATCTCCATGATGATCTGCCCTGGTGGCTTGCTCAGGGGAATATATGCTTCTTCCCGGACTACGTGGTTTACTTGGGTCAGGACTCCTCTTTCATGGTCGCTCCGAGGCATTGGTTTGAATTCATTGTGTCTCGGGAGGAGTTTTCTGAACTCCCTATCTGGCTGGTGGGGGGCATATGCCCTTGTCATCCTTTCTTTGATGGTTGTCCCCCTCCGGGAGATTTTTTTTTCGTTTTCTAATGAGACAAACTTTCGAGCTACCTCCAGAGCAGTAGCATAATCTGGTGTGTCCTGGATCCTTAAGTAAGTCCACAGTTTTCCGACCCTTAAAGCTCCTTTTAAACTTTCCAAGGCCTCAAGGGATTCATACCCTCCGACTTCGAGTACCATATTGTGGTACCTCTCGATGAAAGTTTTTAGGGGCTTGACCGGCGTAAACACACACGTATAACGCAAGCGCACGTATCGTTCAAGTAGTATAAAAATATCGATCCCACGAGGACTTAATATCTAAACTATTAATTTTATGAGATCAAATTATTACTAGTATCTGACAGGTTGATTTATTGATTTGAACTGGTGACGATTTTAAATTTAAAAACAAGTAAATAAAATTGACGAAAATAGGTTTTAAGAAAATTCAATATTAAAAACTATCTAGAGTTGTGATTTCTTCCAATATCATTTTAAAGATGAAGTGGTTATCTTAAAGTTGGGTAAAATATTGATTTATTAACCTGGAACACTAAATTATGTAAAAGCCTCTTCCGATGGTCAACTACAAATATCCAGTATAACCCAATTGAACCATATGTCTATGTCAACCAAATTACCTGGATTCATTAAGATTAAGTTCCAATTATGGCTACCCCCGCCCGACAGGTATACTCCTATCTTGTAAGGAAATCTATTAAATGGTTATCTATCCTCAAGGAATATCGTGGGCTATTGAGTCTATGGTCTTAAACTTAAAATCCCTATGTCTAGTTCATTTTAAGTTTACCAGTTCAATTTTATTAATGGCCAGTTAATAAAAAACATTAAGATTAAGACTCAATAAATAAACTTTTATATTACCCAAACTATAATTTAACCCTTTATAAACCGGTGATATTGGATTTCATCACAACCCCAGATAACTGGCTTAGTTACGACACATATTTACGGGTAGTAAAAATTTAAATAAAATAAAAGACATAAAGTAAATTCTGAAAATTAAATACTGAAAAGTAAATTGCTGAAAAGTAAAAAAAAAAAAGTAAAAAGTAAAAGTAAAAAGTAAAAAGTAAAAAGTAAAAAAAAATAAAAGTAAATTACTGAAAGTAAATTGCTGAAAAGTAAATTACTGAAATTAAATAAAGTAAAAGTACAATAAAAGAAAATGCTGGGGTTAGAGGATCAACTTTTATTACTACTATTTTAGATATCTCCCTTAATATATATATTAACTTTGTGTGATAATTACCAACCAGCCATATAGGCGGTATCCTGATTAAGTCAAATTAATAATTAATTACCAACCGACCAACCAGGCGGTATCCATACTTAGTCAGGTTAAAACCAATTTATAATTAATTTCCAACCGGCCAATATAGCGGTATCCTCATTAAGTCAGATTTTAAATAGTTTATATTTTATATTTAAGGGAGATTAATCTAGATAGCAATAATAAAAGCTTTACCTTTTACCCCAGCAAATGGGAGTTACCTCCTCATTGCTTGAAAAATAAAAACTGCAAAAGTAAAGAAAGAAAAGGTTTGTGCGTAAAAGTAAATTGCGGAAAGTAAAAACTGAAAAGTACAGAAAAGAAAGTGCGAAAGCGAAAATTAATTACTGAAGCTGTAAATAAAGAAAAGATACAATCTTCTTATTTATTCATTAGGAATTTCAAAGAAGAAATTATGAATTTTACAAATGAAATGGCTTGGTATTTATAGGCAAAATTTTGCCTATATCAAATCATCCATCAAATTCTCCACCAAATCCATTATTAATTTCTCCACTAATTACTCCACCAAATCCATAATTGCTCCACTAATTGCTTATCTTGTTTGGTGTTGATTTGATAATTTTTATTAATTATTTATTAATTTATATTTTGCTTTGAAAATGATTGATAATGACTTTAATAATTACACATCACACACTTCTGGATGGTTCATCAATTTCGGTCATGAACTCTTCAGAATTCGAAAATATTTTATCTTTCCAAGTTGTAGATCTTTGAGTTTTTTTTAATCTAGCACTTGAATCAGCTCAATCCGATATCTGAGTAAATATTTATGCCCAACATACGACAGATGCGCAAAACTGGAATTCCCAAAACTGCACTTCGTCAAAACGCCCTTTCAAGTTTCCAATCTCTAAAATTAATATATCAAGTCCAATAATTGCCCTTATTTGACCCATATTTCATCCTAAATGATTTCATTGAGACCCGATATTATTTTATCTGCAAAATAAACTAAAACACATCAAAACGTTCATCAAACCTGAGAAACTAAACAAAATATTAAGTAAAAGGGGCGGTAAATATTGATATATTTTCTGCTCATCACACCCCCAAACCTAACATTTTGCTAGTCCTCGAGCAAAACAACAAAATAAAATACAAGAAACAATTAAAATTAAACTAAGCCATTTTCGTAGGGATCACGGTTGCATTTAGCATATGCAACAAGCCTTTAAACCCCTAGGTGTCCCTAGTGGACGAGTTGTAGTCTCGTGAGGGTTTACAGCAATGATACCCACAAACATTTTATAAAAGTAAAAAGATAATAAAACTAATGCACACAAAAGCAAAAAGACAAGAGAAAAGAGAATAAAGAAGTTAGTGACTAATCATGTGAAACTTCTACTTCAAGTTACTAATTGTTTTCTTTCCTTCTAAATTACCGAATAAGTAAATTCTCCGATTATTTTTACCATTCTTCATATACACATCCAACAAAATATTAAACAACTCATTTTTGCCCACAACAGTCATAAGTGTAGTTGATAAGAGAGTAATATTTTTGTCCTAAAGTTCTATCAGATTTCACATCTTTTTGTAGTAATGAAATAATTTTTCTCATTTTTCTGAATTTTTTCTTTTATTTTTCTCTATTTTTTATTTATATACAATATCTTCCGTCTATGTAGCGAGTGTTGGGTCGGTGACTCCCAAACCAGTTGGCTTTAGGGCACCAGGTGTTAAGACACCCCTACGGACTTAATCACTCAGACTTCATATATATATATTTTTGCAGCATCTTTGATCCATGTAACGAGCTTTGGGCCAGTGACTCCCAAACCAGTTGGCTTTAGGGCACTAGGTGTTAAAACACCCTTACAGACTTAATAACTCGGATCTCAGTCGTTTTTTTTTTTTTTTTTTTTTTTTACTCCATTACTTTTGAGATGTTTCCTCCAATTAAACTAGAGCACTGAATATTACAAACTTTTCAATTTTAGCTCATGTCCGTATGTTACTATATATGTTGATAATATCTGTCAACTGAGTATATGAATATCCATTTTAGTCCGTTTTAAGGAGAATTCACAAATTAAATAATTCAAAATGAAATAAACAAAAATTAACTTGTTTCGAAATAGGTATGAGATACGTCTCAGGAGTGGAAACTCATTACTCGGCTATCTCTTACCAATTTCACATTTTTAGTCAAATAAAACACACAAAAAAAAAACAAAAAACAAAAAACAAAATATTTTTGTAATTTTTGAAAATTTTTCAATTTTTTTTTTATTTTTCGAAAAATTTTGGAGTAAAATTAAAAACAACACACAAACTAAAAACGAGGTACTGATCAACTAATTCCCTCCCCCAAACCTAAATTAGACATTGTCTCCAATGTCTTAAACAGTAGAAGAAGAGTTTAAAAGATAATACCTGGTTAGCTGAAATTCTACAAGAAATTAAAGGTTAAGATCCAGATTAATCCTACGCCTCTTACCACGATCGTCCTCGGACCAATTTATCTTTGAAAGGATAAGGTCAACTCGTGGTTCATAGGCTATGAGTTGGTCTATTAGATCCGGAGCAGTTCTGACAGTAAAGAGTAGTTCTTTCAAAGGTTTCGACACGAACCCATTTCTCCGAGCATCATCAAGAAACACACAAAGAAAATCATAAAATCCATCAACGTTGAGCAGTCCAAGCGGTTTCTGGTATATGTTCAGGTTCGCCCAAGATAGCACAATAAAAATTTCCTCCAATGTACCCAAGCCACCTGGCAAAGCGATAAAAGCATCAGCACGGTTAATCATTTCTACCAGTCGTTCAGACATACCTGGCACGATCAGTTCCTCTCCGTTTGATGATCCAATAAGATTTGCCTCTGCCAAGGGTTTTGGGATGATTCCCAAAACATGACTGCCTCCTTCCTGTACAGCATTTGAAATGATCCCCATAAGTCCGAGATTGCCTCCGCCATATATTAAGTGCATATTCCTTGCAGCTAAGACTCGACCCAATTCCTGTGCTGCTTCTACGTATTGTTGTTTAGTACCAACACTACTACCGCAAAACACACAGATGTTTTCAACTCGTCTTCTTGAAGTGGCTTCCATGTTTTACTCTGGATGTCTTCAAAAGTGCAATGATGAGTTGAATTTGTAATACCTGAAAAGGGTGAGTAAAATAATAGCACTAATACCTGCCAAAGGACGATTAGTAGCGAATTAATATTGTGATAGTCAAAAAAGTCTGGATCCTGTCGGAGAAAATTAAAAGAAAACAACAAAACAAATCACAATTATTAAGAAAAGACAAAGAGATATAATATTTACAAGAAAAGTAACGGCTTGATTGACGTCTATGCGTCAGGGACAAGCTTCCCATCCAATTTTCTTATAAATTGGCAAACAGGGTCTTTTTGAGTCAGATTCCCGAGACTTAACAGTTGTCTTTCCTTTTGCAATTGTGCATATAACATGCGAATTTCATGATACACACATCCACTGGGATGCGTCTCAAGAGTTGAAGATATATCATCTAAAGACTCCTTACTCAAGCCATCCCTAATGAATTTAATTTTGTCTTCGCGATTATCAGACATCATTCCTAAAGAACGACAACGAGTATTGCAATTCCATCGTGCACATTTGTAACAAACACCTATTTGTTTAACTCTACGTTTCTTTGCATAGGTGCTTCTTCCAAAACCAGGCAGATGTGAAATAAAAGAGTCAGAAGACTCACCTGCCAATCGGACTCGTGCTTCAATTACCCAACGAATGTCATTAGGAACACCGTGAATTGTTAGTAGTCTCATCCGTTCCAAGCGAGCTTTGTAAACTTTCATCAGAGATTTTTGAGGGAGAGAAGGAAATTGCTTGTGAAGATTTGCTAGAGCTTCTTCCATCCTGAAATGACTTAACCTGCAAAAACTAAACACACCAAATTAAATCACACCAAATCACAATATATACAAAAATTGCATGGGTTGCCTCCCTGCGAGCGCTAAGTTTAAAGTCGTCAGCTAGACGTGACTTCTTGAACGTTAGGCTGGATCTGAAAGTGTGACACTTTCTTTTTGTCGCTCAAATGATTCTCCCCAGTAGTGCTTGACACGCTTGTTTTTAACCTTGAAAGTTTTGTTAGCGTCAGGATCATGTATCTCAACGGCTCTATTTGGTAAAACTTTGGTGATCACAAATGGACCTGACCACCGTGATTTTGGCTTCCATGGGAAGAATTTCACCCTTGATTTGTTTAACAGTACCTTCTGCCCTGGTTCCAGTTGTATGCGCACTAACTTCTCATCATGTCTCTTCTTGCCCTTTTCTTTCTACAATTTGGCATCATCAAAAGGCTGATTGTGAAATTCCTCCAATTCGTTGAGCTGGTAGAACTTTTTCTCTTCTGTTGCTTGTAGTGCAAGAATTGGCTCCTTCAGTACAAAAGATGCTTTATCTTTAGGCTTACAGGCAATTGACATGTTTTAAGTTTGTCAGTAGAACTTTGTCTTTCATCAGAGTTCTGAATGGTACTGTGTATCACATCGAGTTTGAAACATTCCTCATTCTTTTCATCATCTGGGAAATTCATGGCCTTGAAAACATTGAATGTTACTTCTTGGTCTTGTACCCTCATGGTTAATTCTCTTTTTTGTACATCAATAATGGTTCGACCTGTAGCCAAGAATGGTCTCCCAAAGATGATTGGCACGTCTGCGTCTTCCTCCATATCAATGACAATAAAATCTGCTGGGAAAATGAATTTGTCAACCTTGACCAGCACATCCTCAACTACGCCTCTTGGAAATACGAGAGTTCTATCAGCAAGTTGCAGTGAGACTGAAGTTTGCATTGTTTCTCCAATCTGTAATTTCCTGAAAATAGAAAAAGGCATCAAGTTAACACTCGCACCTAAATCACACAAAGCCTTACCAAAGTTATGTTCTCCTATGACGCAAGGAACAGTGAAACTGCCAGGATCTTTCAACTTCGGGGGAAGTTTTCTCTGAATGATGGCACTGCATTCTTCTGTTAATGCTACTGTCTCGTAATCTCCCAATCTCCGTTTTCGTGAAAGAATATCTTTCATGAATTTGGCATAGGTGGGCATTTGTTCCAACGCTTCTGCAAATGGAATGTTGATATGCAGCTTTTTGAAGATCTCTAGAAACCGAGAAAACTTCTTGTCCAATTTTTTCTTCTGAAGACGTTGAGGAAAAGGTGGAGGTGGAATGATCTGATCTTTTTCCTTTGCTTCTTTTTCCTCCATCTGTTGCTTTGTTTCTTTTGGAACTTCCTCAGCAGCTGTTTCGGCTCCAACATCTTTGTTGATTTCAGTACCGCTTTTTAACATGATGGCATGACACTGCTCCTTCCCTATGTTCCTCAGATTTGGTTCAGTGTTGCTAGGAAGGTTACCTGGTGGTCTGTAACTCTAAGCATTGGCCAGTTGTCCAATTTGATTCTCCAGTGCTTTAATAGAAGCTGATTGACTTTGAATTAATGCTGCTTGGGATTGAAACATAGCATCGTATCTTGCTGCTTGAGAGTCGTGTTTTGCTTCTATCTTTTTCAAGTGGGTCAACACTTCTGTTATTCCTGGTTCATTTGCCTGCTCCTGGCTTTTGTTCTGTTGCTGGAATTCAGGTGGTGGATAGTTCTGCTGTTGGCCTGAATTGTTGCTCCATGAAAAATTGGGATGATTCCTCCACCCTGGGTTGTAGGTGTTGGAATATGGATTGTTCCCATGTCTGTTGAAATTGTTGACAAAATTCACCGTTTCTTCAAGTTGGTTCAACTCTGGTGCTCCTCCATATGGTGAACTTGTGGATCCAGTGGTAAAAGTCTCCATAAATTTGCATATCTGATCTAGCTTTGCGTTGACTGCTGTATTGGCTCCACTTTCATAAATTCATGCAATTCTTTGGATAATGCTCATTTCTGTTGGCCACAATGAATTGTTGTTGGCCATTTCTTCGATTAGGTCTCAGGCTTGATCTTCTCCTTTTGCCATTAAAGCTCCTCCAGCAACAGCATCGATTGTGGTTCTCATTATTCCAGAAAGCCCATTATAGAATGTTTGGACTTGAAGCCATTTTGGAATCTCATGGTGAGGACATTTCCGGAGTAAATCTTTGTACCTTTCCCAAGCTTCGCAGAGGAATTATGAATCTTGTTGTACAAAGGATGTGATGTCATTCCTCAATTTTCCGGTTCTGGCTGGTGGAAAGTACTTTGCAAGAAATTTGGTGGCTAAAGTGTTCCAAGTTGTGATAGAACCTGCTGGTAGTGAATGTAGCCAAGCTTTAGCTCTGTCCTTCAGGGAATATGGAAAAATTCGCAGTCTCATTGCTTCTTCAGCTTCTCGGTTGTAATTAAAAGTGCCGCAAACTTCCAGGAAGTTACTGATGTGGGCATTAGGATCTTCAGTTGCATTCCCTCTGAATTGAACTGACTGCTGAATCATCTGAATGCATGTTTTGATGTCACAAGCATTTGCTGGTAAGGGAGGAAGTACAATACAGGAAATGAGTCTGTCAACCACCGGAATGGTTCTGTCTCGAATGGGAATTGGTGGTGCAACGTTCAAAGGTTCAGGTTCCATGTTGACTAAAGCTTCTTGGCCTTCTCGCCTTTCCCTTCTCAACTGTCTGATGGTTCTTTCAATTTCCGGGTCAAGCGGTCGTAGTTCAAAACTTCTGGTTCGTCTCATGAAGTTTCTGAGAACCTGAAACAAAAGAAAACAAAAACAATAAGTAAAAAGAAATTAGATACAAGTAAAGGTATCTAACCCATAAACTAATAGTAAAAGATAAATAAGTCACCGGCAACGGCGCCAAAAACTTGACCGGCGTAAACACACACGTATAACGCAAGCGCACGTATCGTTCAAGTAGTATAAAAATATCGATCCCACGAGGACTTAATATCTAAACTATTAATTTTATGAGATCAAATGATTACTAGTATCTGACAGGTTGATTGATTGATTTGAACTGGTGACGATTCTAAATTTAAAAGCAAGTAAATAAAATTGACAAAAATAGGTTTTAAGAAAATTCAATATTAAAAACTATCTAGGGTTGCGATTTCTTCCAATATCATTTTAAAGATGAAGTGATTATCTTAAAGTTGGGTAAAATATTGATTTATTAACCTGGAACACTAAATTATGTAAAAGCCTCTTCCGATGGTCAACTACAAATATCCAGTATAACCCAATTGAACCATATGTCTATGCCAACCAAATTACCTGGATTCATTAAGATTAAGTTCCAATTATGGCTACCCCGCCCGACAGGTATATTTCTATCTTGTAAGGAAATCTATTAAAGGGTTATCTATCCTCAAGGAAGATCGTGGGCTATTGAGTCTAAGGTCTTAAACTTAAAATCCCTATGTCTAGTTCATTTTAAGTTTACCAGTTCAATTTTATTAATGGCCAGTTAATAAAAAACATTAAGATTAAGACTCAATAAATAAACATTTATATTACCCAAACTATAATTTAACCTCTTATAAACCGGTGATATTGGATTTCATCACAACCCCAGATAACTGGCTTAGTTACGACACATATTTACGGGTAGTAAAAATTTAAATAAAATAAAAGACATAAAGTAAATTCTGAAAATTAAATACTGAAAAGTAAATTGCTGAAAAGTAAAAAAAAAGTAAAAAGTAAAAAGTAAAAAGTAAAAAGTAAAAAGTAAAAAGTAAAAAGTAAAAAGTAAAAAGTAAAAAAAAATAAAAGTAAATTACTGAAAGTAAATTGCTGAAAAGTAAATTACTGAAATTAAATAAAGTAAAAGTACAATAAAAGAAAATGATGGGGTTAGAGGATCAACTTTTATTACTACTATTTTAAATATCTCCCTTAATATAATATATTAACTTTGCATGATAATTATCAACCAGCCATATAGGCGGTATCCTGATTAAGTCAAATTAATAATAATTACCAACCGACCAACCAGGCGGTATCCATACTTAGTCAGGTTAAATCCAATTTATAATTAATTTCCAACCGACCAATATAGCGGTATCCTCATTAAGTCAGATTTTAAATAGTTTATATTTTATATTTAAGGGAGATTAATCTAGATAGCAATAATAAAAGCTTTACCTTTTACCCCAGCAAATGGGAGTTACCTCCTCATAGCTTGAAAAATAAAAACTGCAAAAGTAAAGAAAGAAAAGGTTTGTGCGTAAAAGTAAATTGCGGAAAGTAAAAACTGAAAAGTAAAGAAAAGAAAGTGTGAAAGCGGAAATTAATTACTGAAGCTGTAAATAAACAAATAAGATACAATCTTCTTATTTATTCATTAGGAATTTCAAAGAAGAAAGTATGAATTTTACAAATGAAATGGCTTGGTATTTATAGGCAAAATTTTGCCTATATCAAATCATCCATCAAATTCTCCACCAAATCGATTATTAATTTCTCCACTAATTACTCCACCAAATCCATAATTGCTCCTCTAATTTCTTATCTTGTTTGGTGTTGATTTGATAATTTTTATTAATTATTTATTAATTTATATTTTGCTTTGAAAATGATTGATAATGACTTTAATAATTACACATCACACACTTCTGGATGGTTCATCTATTTCGGTCATGAACTCTTCAGAATTCGAAAATATTTTATCTTTCAAAGTTGTAGATCTTTGAGTCTTTTTTAATCTGGAACTTGAATCAGCTCAATCCGATATCTGAGTAAAACTTTATGCCCAAAATACGACAGATGCGCAAAACTGGAATTCCCAAAACTGCACTTCGTCAAAACGCCCTTTCAAGTTTCCAATCTCCAAAATTAATATATCAAGTCCAATAATTGCCCTTATTTGACCCATATTTCA
This sequence comes from Zanthoxylum bungeanum, assembly GCA_019454045.1. Lineage (NCBI taxonomy): Eukaryota > Viridiplantae > Streptophyta > Magnoliopsida > Sapindales > Rutaceae > Zanthoxylum > Zanthoxylum bungeanum. Next base: position 94,642 of record SKCR01041312.1, on the reverse strand, counting down.
TCCTAAATGATTTCATTAAGACCCGATATTATTTGATCTGCAAAATAAACTAAAACACATCAAAATGTTCATCAAACCCGAGAAACTAAACAAAATATTAAGTAAAATGGGCGGTAAATATTGATATATTTTCCGCTCATCAGGGCTCGTCCTCTCCTTGCTTCATGAGTCTTAACTCTCCAATCGTTTTTTTAGGGACGCAGGCCCCCTTGAAGTGCCGAATGAACGACTTTTTAAGTTGTGTGAAGCTTCTGATGCTCCCCGGGGCCAGACTTCTATACTATAGGATGGCGGATCCGCCCAAGGTCAGGGGGAATACTTTGCAGATGGCATCTCCTACTACTCATTGGACTTCCATTAATATGACAAAGCTCTCAATGTGAGATTTCGGGTCGGTTTGACCCTTGTAGGGCGTCAGGGTTGGCATGTTGAATCGCCTTGGGAACTTTGCCGACCTTATTTCTTCTGTAATGGGAGATTCCTCCTCACTGTCCCGGGTATCTCCTGCATTAGTTTTGAGGTTTGCCCCCCATTTGGCCATCTCTTTTTTTAGCCAAGACTTCATCTCACTACTTGCGCTGCCATGTCGCTTTCTGTATCACTCTTCGCGTCTATTGCCCCTGGTGCGGTGCTCTTCATGCCTTGAAGTTTCCCGCACATTCTCGCCATACTCCCTGTCTTTTCCTCTGGTGTCGCGGAGACTATCATATGAGGAATCTGGTGATTGTCTCATTTCTTCTTCTTCCCATGTGTTCTCTGTTTGTGAATCTTTCTCTACGACTACGGATTTTATCCCGTAGGGACCTTTCCTCCTGGGTTCATCGTCTTCACTCATATCTGCAATTCTTTTACCTTCTGCATTTTCACATTTTCTTCGGCTGGTCCCGGCTTCCGGTCTCTCGTTGTTCATTCCTTCCATTCTCTCCAGTCGATCTATCATGGATTTCATGCTTTCTTCCATCTTTTTCATCCAGTCCGTAGTTGGACTCCCTGATGACTGATGATTTCCGTCTTCTGACATTGTCTTTTTCGTGAACTACTTTTTGTTGCGAAACTCCCCACAGACGGCGCCAACTGTTGACGGCTGATTTTGGTCTCAGGGCAATATGGGAATATTACTCCCGAGGTAATCATCCCTCAATAGTGAATTTGTTCGGTTAAGGGGAAACCAAAAGCAAATTTAGCAAAAGACAGATAAATACACCAATCAACAAGGAGATTTAACGTGGTTCGGCGGATCAAATCTAACATACGGGCACAAAAACGGATGATACTTTTATTACTGAGATACGCTTCTCCGATCTCTCTTTTGTTTACAAGTCTCACAATAATGATTCTGATCTTGATTCTGATGGCCTTTGTACATACTCTACCATTCTATTTATAATAATACAGAAATCAGATTCCTTCTTTTACAAGGTTTCCCAGTTGAGTCAATCTCCTTCTTCCATAAGGTTTCCTAATTTCAAACAATCTTTACTCCTTTTGTCCTATTAAGATACTGATTTCACCAGTTCTCCCTGTGAAAGTAGGATAACTTGTCACCTTATCCGAGAAAATAGGATGCTTTACCTTCCTGAACACGCATCGCTACCTGGTCGGTCTTCATGAGGTTGGGCATGATAGTCTTTTGAACTGAGAATGCTGCCGCCGATCTGATAATGCCCGGTTATCCGAACCGAAGTGGTCGGTCACCTACCATTAAGTGCTCGGCCCTTACTTATGTGGTCGGGTCGGCTTTTTAATGATTTTGACCAAGGAGGGAATTTACCCTCTTACCCCTGGCGTATCCCTTAACTATTATGGGATCTGAAAATACCATCAACAAAATATATTATGACTAACATCGTTAATGTTTTAACGGAAATATGAATATTTTCTGAACTTTGAGTAGAAAATGAATATTATTAAAAAATTTGAGTTTTATCAATATTTTAACCAATTAAAATAAATAGGCTTATTAGTGCAGCAGCAAAAACTCCACTCAACTCATAAAAAGAACCCCTCTCTCTTTTTCCTATGGTGGAGATTTTAAAGCCCCCAAAAAAGCCAAATTGGCATTTATTAAATTGAAATGTGAATAAAATAAGGCAAATGCTCTGAAACAAAAGCCATCTCACGTGTCTATGTTTCCCTCCACACAAACACAGTCTTACTTTATTTAGGCTTTAATGTGAAACGGTGTCTTTTTATCTCTCGCTGTCAGTTTTTAAAATCTTTATGTGATTTACTTTTACTTTCTTTTCACCGTTTCCATGAGAAGAGGAAAGAACTATCACGGTTGCAGCTTATGCCTTTTACTGTTTGATATAAAATTTAATAAATTTATAATTTAATTTATTTTTTTAGTCAATATTTTTTATTAAATAATATTATAATGTCAATTTAAGATCTTCTCATGAGCAGAGTTTAAATCTCGGACATTCATATATAGGGATGATAAATTTATTTGGATCCGGATATGTATTTTAAGAATCCATATAAAATAAGAAAAATTATCATAAATTATTTTATTTATGATTATTTTGGAAGATTTTTGAATTGTAAATGTTATTTTAGATGTTAAATTGTTATTATTTAGTTATGAATTATATTTTATTTTATTTTAAGTATTTAAAATTAAATAATTTAAAAATAAAAAAATTATTCGAAAATTCGTACGGATAATACCTATATATGGATCCCCATATTTATTTACAAATTTACATCTATAATATGGATCCGAATCTAAATCCATAATTATACGGATGCATATCAGTATTTTGCTATCCTTATTCACACCTTTTAATTTCAAAAGATTTTATCAACTAAATTAGCTAATATTCCCATAACATATACTTACGCGTGTTCATTTTGTAAGTTGTATCAGATTATTATTATTTTTTGTTGTTGATTTATGCAAGATAGGTCAAGATAAAAATCTAATTTGAAATTCAAAAATGAAGAAGAGATCTGCTGCTGATTGAATCGGATCAAGGTGGCGGATGAGAGATATGGAACTATTTGATAGAAAGAAATTTAAAAATAATAAATGGATTTTTTTTTTATAATTAATAACTATCAATATATTAAAGTTATAAGCATAAAAAGTTTATTTTAATCATAAAATTCGAGTAGTATCAAGTCAAAATTGAATTTTTTTAAACCAAACAGAGATGTGACCAGTCATACTTTGGTCAGATTTTTTCAATATGAAAATAATTTTCAAATTTTTAAATCCGACCATTTTATATAGGGTTGGATAGGTGGTTTATCTGACCGCACATGTTTATATGATCGATTATTTAAAAAACAATTTTTTGTATGATGATTAAAAAATTATGTTTGATTTTAAATTGGGTTTGATTAAGAAAGTGAATTAAATTATTCTTGTTTGAATTAAAAATGATAATGCAAATTACTAAATCACATGACTTTTTATTAAAAAATGATATATACACATAACCATCAAAACAAAAAATAATTTTGTTCTATAGTAAAATATTTTTTATTTTTGATATTTATATACACAATTATGTGAATATATCATTGGGCATTTGTTGGTGGTATACTGGTATGCTCTTTATTTTAAAATTGTGTCAACTTATGTTCCAAGAATAAATTGATTCCAATTCTTCATTTAATTGTTGTTTTCTCTTTTTTAATTTTATATTTTTTCGAAATTGAGAATAGAATAAATTGATTCCCATTCTTCGTGTAATTGTTTTCTCCTTTTAGTTTTATATTTTTTTTTTCTTAATAAAAATTAGAGAAATTATCTACAAGTCACATGTTAAATATCGAAAGTACAAGAAGTTATCTTATTGTCTTTTCCACCACAGATTCCAAAAAATATATATAAAGTGATTACTTAATTAAAATATAAAATAATAGATAGTGTAATTAAAAATAAAATAAATTTATTCGATAGGCTGAACCGGATCAATTAATTAAATGTATCACAGTTTGAATTCAACAATGGTGACTTTGTAAATAAAAATGAAAAGAGAGGGGAAAATATAACGGAGGGTACAATAACAAATATAGAAAGGCGGCGGCGCTGAAAAGGAAGAGAATGACGAGAGGGAATCAGATACGGCATGGATCTGGTGCTCACGAGACAAAACGGTGACGTCAAGCCATTATCATCTCTCACATTAAGCTTTTTGGCTTGCCCTTTCACTTTCTTTGTATCTCCTTATCCGTCTTGACCCTATTCCCAAAGCTTAACGCCGTCTATTTTATTTTATTATTCCGTTATCTCTAACTCATAATTAAGGATCGGTTAGAGATATTACGAGGATATTATTAATATTAATTCCTGATTTTTTTTATATTAAAATTATATTTATATATTCAGTTCCAAGTGTCCGCATACTTGATCGTATTACACCAGGCTTTGTGGCGCTCATTCCGTGAAGATTTTTATCATCGTTGTCACTCATAACCGCTACTTTTTCTTTTATTTTCTCTTTATATCGAAAAGAAATTTCCCCTTTTATATTATTACTCAACAAAATATTCTAAAAGGGTCTCTGATAATATTTATAATAAAACAAAAAAGTTCTCTAATTTGCATAAAGAATTAATAAATTAAGGGTGTGTTTGGTGCATTAGATTATGGTGTATTAAGCATGTTGCATTATATTGCATTTTAGTACAATCATTTGGGTGAAAATTTGTCTATTTCATATTATATTATTTAATGTTCTCCATACTGCATAAACGAATGATGAGGAGAGTGTGAGATTATGGCGTATTGTATTAAAAAAAATGTCTTTCTTCCCTAAACATATTAATATTCAAATAAAAAATAATTTTAATAAAGTACAGTGTATACCAAACGTTGTATAATATTATTACAATACACCTTAATATAATACATCATATATTAAATAATATAATATAAATTAATGTAATATAGTGTGTCAAACGCACCCTAAGAGTCTAACGTTGTGATTGAGTACAATTAGGGGATGTATTGAATTGAAATTTTAAAAGACTATTTTAAGTTAAATAAGTCTTGTGGTATTCAATTAAGACTTTTAAATAATCTAAAAAGTTTTGTGGTATTCCATTAAGATTTTATGACTTTTTAATATGGTGTCAAAATCGAGTGGTATTCAATCAGGACTTTAAACAAATAATAAAAAGTCTTATGGTATTGAAAAACTTGTTGATTTTGAAAGATTTTTTTTATACGTGGGATTGTGTGAGACTTTTTAGTATAAAGTATAAATATCAAATCCTATAAAAAAATCTCACCCTAACCCATCAGACTTTTGACATGATATTTTTTTTAGGCTAGAGAAGAGAATAAAAACAGACTTGTGAACAAGGTACTTTTGTGTTCCAATTTTTTATTATGTGTGGATCGATTTTATTTGTGAATGAAAAATAGATAGATTGATGATCTAGGTTTATTCCTGAAATATTTGATTGTTGTGTTATTTTCGCTGTTGCTGTGTCCTTTATTGAATCTCAAAGTAATCTCACAGTGAATCCGATTTTAAAGATTAAAAACTTCCAGTTTGATTTTTCAACCTTAAAAAAATTGTTGTTTTTGTAAAGTACTTGCTCTCTTAACCCACCACAATCTGTAAAATGGCTTTAGAAGTAGTATTCACATATCAATTTCAGAATAAAATAATTAATGATGTGATCGAATTAAAACTTTTAATCTCAGGCTGAAAGCCATTTTGAAATGAATTAAAAGCCATTTTAAACGAATATATACCAAACCTATATATTTTAATCATGTTAGGATTTGTTGAACTATTTTTTTATCATTCCCCTTTAGGTTTTACTTTGATTGAATTAATTCAGTTATAATTTGGTTGAACTATTGTTATTATAATTTTTTTGTTTAAGAAATTTGAATATTAGCTTTTACTTTGATGAATATTTGATGTGCACAGGATGATTTATTGGTATCAATTTATCAAAAAAAAAAAATTTAACTTATCAATTTTTTTTTAGTTTTGATATTCCACTTCCTATAGATTGTGTTGGGATGAATTTTATCATCAAATTCTGTTTGCTTTATCAATCTTGATTATATGTTCCTATACCCTTTGAGCTAAATGTATCGTTTGAAAAAAATATATATTGTTTGTTAACATCCAATAAATTTTCTTAATTTATTGTTTTGCAGCCTCATATATATATATATATATTTTATGGATATATAATGTCACAATCGCACATGTACGAAGGTAACGACATAGAGGAATAAGAAATTAATTACGAAGATATGGATGAAGAATTTTATGAAGCCATTTACTGTTCAATGATGGCAATTTATTCAATAATGCATGTGTTAAATAAATTTTTGTTTATGATGCGTGGTGAACATATTGAACGTCCATTAACTCGACGGCGAATTACTACTATTGGATATGACTATTTCATATAATTCTATTTTCTGTTATTGTTGATGCAAATGTCCACAGCTTGAACCAATTGACTTTCATTAGCTTTTTTTTTTATTTATGGTTCCATTCCATATAATATCTATTAAAAAAAAAAAGAAAAAAAAAATCTATATGTAGTCATTTCAAATCTTATAAATTCTTATGATATAAATCTTTTAAAATCTTATAAGTAAAAAATCTTATTAAAAAAAATGTCATAAAATCTTATAAGTCATTACATTATTTAAATGTATTTTAAAATCTACTGGACTTATTTATCGATAAATAGTCTTTTAAAATCTCAATTGAATACACCCCCTAGTATCCAAAACAAGATTAGTAGATAAAGATTCGGTCTTATATGCTTCAGTTCCTATTGAAATTAAGAAATAACTAAATAGAAAGTACAGAAGAAGTAATATTATTGTTTTTTTAGAGTAAAAATTTAATGGACAAGAGCGGTTGCTTTTTATCCGATCAATTTTTGCAATATAATAATTTAAAAAAAAAAAGGGACTAAAAACCAATCGAACCTAGACTGGTCACTAGTTCAACGGTTGAACTGATCGATTCGACAAACTTTTAGCCAGTTCAACTCCGACCGATTTTGAAAGTCACTCGAATCGAAATTTAAATCAGATCCCGGTTCAATCGATTCGACAGGTCAATCTGATTCAGGTTTTTAATCATTAGGGATTAGGGAGAAGGTCGGTTTGTTTCTAAGGGTGGCAATGGGTCGGGCCGGGCCCGGGCTTTGACAAGCCCGGCCCGAGCCCGACCAACAAAAAAAAAGCCCGGGCCTGGGCTTTTTTTGGGCCCGAATTAAAAAAAAAATAAAAAATATAAAAATATAAAATACATTTACACTATATATAATAAAATTTACAAATAAATCACAAGTTTCATTATAAATTAACAATTTAAATGTTAAAAATAAATAAAAATGCTACAAATATATTATATATATATATTTTGGCCGGGCCCGGGCTTTTCTGCCACCCTTATTTGTTTCAACTTTCAAGTATTATTTGAAATAAAAATTCATTGTTAAATTGGTGACATTTTGAAATTCGAAAGGGCATTTTGGGAAACACAAAACAAAGATTGAGAGGTCTTCTGTATGAAGCATTGGGCTGTATCAAAAACAAGAGGAAGAAGAAGATAAATATCACCTCCCTTTGAAAGATGTGCCTCCTTTTCAAGTCTTTCACTGCCATTAACACCACCAATACCATATCTATAGTTTTTAACTTTCTCAAGATCTTCATCGCTTTCGGTGCTTTCTTTACCAAATCTGAAGAGGGAACCTCTCATAAACAAACCCTTTGTTATTAGTTAATTTTTCACCTCCTCTGTTTTTTTTTTTTTTTTTTTTTATAAGTTAATTACCTTTTTATTAAATGGGATTTGCGTTTTTTGCTCATAATAGCTTATATATGCTTTGAAGCCTTAGCTATTGCTCTTTTCTTCGGTTGCTTCCTCTTCAAGATCTTATCTTGACTCTGCTTACTATTCAAGCAGAAAATTTTTCTTGAGAAAGTGATGCAAGCAAATTCCCGAATTTTCTTGCTAAATAAGTCTGTTTTAAGTTACCTATAATGTTTCACTAGCTCTCTAATTCTTTAACTCAAGCAAAACAGTCCTTTCTGAATAAGAAACAGAGCGAAAACAGAGTGAGTGTGGTCATGGATTCAAGTACTAATCATAATTACCATCAGCAATCCAATTCTGGATTGTCAAGATTTAACTCTGCTCCAAGCACGCTTCTGGTAAATTTCACAGACAGTTTAGAATCTGGTGGTGTTAATAAGAGCAGTTTTGAATCAGAGAGATTAATCTCAAGATTCGTGAATTCTGGTGGTGACAGTGCCATTAATAAATCAAGTTTTCAAGAATTTGATGTTAAATCTCCGGTTAGTTATGGGAATTCTCAGCAAAGTTGTTCTGGGTTACCGCCGCAGTATCCAAGGCCAAGTTCTGCTATGGAGAGCTCATATGATTTGTTTATGGATCATAACCGACAAGTTAAAACTGTTAATTCAAATCTTGTTAGGCAGAGCAGCTCCCCTGCTGGGCTTTTTGCAAAACTGTCTGCTCAAAATGGTATTGTTTTTGTTCTCATCTTCAGTTCAATATTTTTAGATTCTCTTATTGTGCTTCTCACATTTGTCTGTTTACTTTCTTATTATTTTTGTTTTTGAAAGTAGTTACAATGTTGAATTGGTATGGTTTCATTTTTGTGTCTTGGAGCTTTCATATAAGATGCACATAGTTGGTACACAGTTGAGTTCTTGGGTGAAAAAGTAAAAATTTAGCTAGTATACCAAACCAAATAAATCTGGGTTCGGCTAAATGAATTTTTTGACGCTATTGTGTTCTATCTGAGTTCATTGTTTTTTAAGTCTTTTATGATTTATTCCTATGTCAATTTAGGCTTTCCCGTATTTTGCTTGACATGTGTCAGTAAATATGTTAGTGCTGCACAACATGCTAATATCTGTCTATTGAGATTTGATTTTATGGCAATTAGGAGCTTGGATGAATTACTGAAAATTTCAAAGGGAATTGCAGGCTATGCCAGCGCGAAAGAAGCAGGAAGCTATGGTGGGGTGAATGGGTCTAATGGAGAACTGAGTCCATCAACAAAGAGACTGAAAAGTCAGCTTAGCTTCCCATCAAGAATGCCTTCTTCTTTGGGTATGTTGTCACAGATCTCAGAAGTCGAGAGTAATAGCCCTACTCATGCAAAACTCGGAAATGGGAATGGTGATTCTCCGTTTTACAGCTCTGGATTTCCATATGGTTCTTGGAATGATTCATCCCAATTCGCGGAGAGTTTCCCTGGCATGAAAAGAGAGCAAGGGGCTCAGGTATGAATGTGCATATTATTCTTTAATCAGTTAATGTTCTACATATCTTGTTGCTTGTTCAATTTTAATCTAATTGGTCAGGTGTGTTTAGAATGGAGAGCTTGGAAATTCAGTTCATATGCTATCCCACCACTTGAGTTTGCCTAAGACTTCAGCAGAGATGGCTGCTGTGGGGAAGTTCTTGCAATTCCAAGATTCTGTTCCTTGTAAGATTAGAGCAAAACGCGGTTGTGCTACTCATCCTCGAAGCGTTGCTGAAAGGGTAAAAATATCTATAATCTTAAACCAGTTATATTCTAGATTGATTGAACACAAGGGCTATTGTATAAGAGGTGATTGGTAGGGCTATTTTTTTTCCAGGTGAGAAGAACGCGTATCAGCGAGCGAATGAGGAAACTACAAGATCTTGTTCCAAATATGGACAAGGTATGTGAAAATTCTCCACCCTTTTAAACATCATAACAATAGTATTTCTGAACACTCAAAATGTTTTTGTTTTGTCTCGGCAGCAAACAAACACAGCGGATATGTTAGATTTAGCCGTCGAGTATATTAAAGACCTTCAAAATCAGTTCAAGGTAATACCTAGTCTTTGCATTATTGACTGGATCAGTTTGGGTTCAATCCAAACCGACATCTTTGATTTAAATTTTGGGCCAAGACCCCTACTTGTTGGATAAATTTTAATCTTAAAACTTTGATAATTGTCTTATTTGCAGACTCTTAGTGAGAACCGGGCAAAGTGCAAGTGTTCAAGAATTCAGAAGCCAGTCCCAAACGAAATTGTTTGACAAGCTTCTGTACAGAAATAAGCTAAGTAATGGAGAAGGAATATAATTTTGCTTTTTGTTTCCTTTTCCTTTCTATGTACTCTACAAAACTCCTGTTTAGTTGATAGAGTCTCCAGTCACACAACATTTATGAAATAAAGAGAGAATTGTACTGGACATGTTTCTTTTCAATATATTCTTGTTTAAATGTTAACTATTACAATAATTCTAGGGAGATTTTTTTTTGTAACATTTTAGTGACATCCTACTTCAAGCAGTTGTACATTTTAGTCTCTCTAAAATATATAATTGTTTGAAGCAGGAATGTTACTAGAACGTCACTAAAAAATGTCCCTCTATAAATTTCATAACTATTATATTCATCTTTAGAATCGGTCTATATATTCTTATTAAAATTGTTATATTCAGGCCTTGTGGGATTTTATGATGTTAATCACGTTTTGCGATCGATATTCACGGCGGTCTATCCAACCCTGAGTTTGCATATTTCATTTTTTTTATTTGGGTAATAATTGTAATATCCCAGTTATGGTGACATGTCCATCACGGTCACTTTTCTCATGCACGATATGTTATTATGCATATAATCATGTAATGGATTTGAAGTCTTTGTAACTCTTCTCGGGAGTTCGGAATAATTTTTCCGAAGTTTCAGTATCATTTTCAATTTATCCGCTTTTATGAACAACCCTCAATATTTTGATGATATCTTGAGCTACAGATATCGTTTTCTTAACGATTCAGGTGCCGTTGAAAAGCTTAGACATAGGGCTACAACTTTCATATTCCACATTTTCCCTAATTTCATGTGTAACTAAGTCAAATTTGAGCTTTATTAGTGACCCACTGCACTATGTCAAGAATAACAAGATTTTGATATGTGAGCTTTATAAATGCCATAATTTAATTTGGTAAATATCAAACCATTTGTGGTCCATATTAATTGGTTCTTCTTTTTCTCACCTTATCTCACGCCCTACACACACTAAAAATAAGCCTTCATCCTCTCCATTTTTGTTTCAATTCTCATCCCTTGAGCAACATGAGATTGATGTGTTTCTTTGCAATTTCAAGTGTTGATTGAAGCAAGTAAGCGTTGTAATTTCATCTTAGTAGTTAATCAAATGATTCAAGTATGTTTCCTAAGGTTTCTCATCCCTTGAGCAACATGACATTGAGTTTTCTCTTAATGTTGCAGTGAGATGAATTCAGGATCAGACCTAAAATCGTGCTCGTGTCGCGACGCTACATTAAACGTAAGATTCTGTCTCAATTTGTTACCTTGGGTGCGTCGTGACACGAGATGTTCAACTGGCGTCGCGACACACATGACACTGCATCGTGACACATCACCAATTTCAAGATTCGTTTCAGTTTGCCTTAAGTCATATTTTAAGATGTCAGTTAACGCCCTAAACTTTTATGTCGGAAATGGCACATGCATCATTCATGCGCATATTTAGGATCATAAATACTTAAGCATGCTAACGACACCTTGATTATACGTGTTGTATATCTTACACAAGACATCCCATCCAGTCCCATTCGACCTCACGAGCGGTAGAACTTGGTGTCAGCTCTGTGAGTGGATGTTATAATTTCCATATTTTTCAACTTTAATTGTTCTTACAATTTTAACTTATGGTTACTCGAATGTCGAATTTCAATTTTATATGGGCATGTATTCAAGTTTCTATGCTTCCATGTCAAGTAACATTAGGCACACGATATGTCTCAAGAAATCATGACATTTATCATATGTTCCTAAGTTATGCTTACACATTTGATATTTTAAAATGTGAAGCCTTTATCCATCCGTTGGATAAAGGACACGTGGCGTAATCTTTGTCGTTGTCCTAATTACATCAATTTGCTCATCATATATAAATGGTGCTTAGGTTGAGAATTAGTTAAGTTTTTGGTTAATTGTTTTACACATATTTTCTCCTATTATTTGGCTAAGTGTTAAGCCTTGTTCCTAGTCCAAGTTAGTGTAATCTTCAATTAGGAATTTGAGAGATTGACACTTTTAGAGATTAGGGTTTATTGAGTGATTTGGGGAAATTAATGTTTGTAAATGGATTCAAGATTCTTGAGTAATCTTGAAATTGATTAGTGCAGCGAGCTCCTTGTTCCGGAGTTCAACGTGGATGTAGTCGGGAATTTTCCGGCGAACCACGGTAAAAATCTTGTGTTCTTGATTGGTCGATTGGTTTGTGTGATGAATGATTTAGGGTGAATTATCAACAGTGGTATCAGAGCTTAACACAAAAATCCAGTGGGCCGAAAGCAATAATCAAAAGGACTGAAGATCACAGAACAAGAGGAGAACCCTAGGCTGCCAATCAAGATCAAAACAGCGATCAAGATCTGAGTTTACAGAACTGCCCTGAGGAGTCACAAGGGTTGCCGATCAAGATCAGAAGAGAAGTTACATCCTTCTTGGGTTGCCTATCAAGAAAGAAGTTTAACATTTCTTGATTACCGAGAAGGCTCCCAAGGTGTCGTGACCAAGACCAAGATCAGAGACTGAGTTAGACGAAAAATACTCTCTGAGTTTACCGATCAAGAATAAGAAGACAACTCCCTTCCACGACCGATCAAGATCTGCAGACCAAGATAAAATCTGCAAACATCAAGATCCAGAAGATTGGTTAAACAAGATCCTTATTGCTTGAAGGATAGAACTGCAGACCACAGACCGACAGAGTTGCCGATTCAAGAACAAGCCTGAAGACAGAACACCCAAAGAGCAGTCGACCTGCTGGATGCCCAACCTGACCTTGGCCGAATCAAAATCGGCAGACCAAGAACAAAGACAAATTGCAGATTACAATAGCCAAGATCTGAGTTTGTAAAGCCACGTCCATTGTTGCCGAATACGAGCTGCATTTTTGTTCTGTTGGAGTTGTAGATTTGGGGGAGTAATTGCCGAGAGTGATTGCGGAATTGTCATTGGGTGATTACTTTAAAAATGAAATAAAATGTCGACTATGAGACTCGATATTGGCACATTTGACGGAAAATGGGACTTCACCACTTGGAAGAAGAAAATGAGGGTTTTACTATCCCACCATAAGGTGGCCTTGACGTTGGAACACGATCCAGAAAAATGGCCTAAGATGGAAAAGGACATGAAAGACGAAATCCTGGAAGAGGCGTACAACTTGATCTTCCTCCACTTGGGAGACTCAGTCATCAAAAAGGTCGATGGGATGGACACGGCCATTCAACTCTGGGGTAAACTCGAATCTCTTTATTCTGTTGTTTCTGCTCCAAATTTAGTGTTCTTAAAAGGAAATTTGTTTAATTACAAGATGGACACAAATAAGTCTATAGATGATAATTTGGATGAATTCACGAAAATGACTCAAATCCTTAAAGGAACTGACCAAGCCCTATGAGACTCTAGCGAAGCTATGATTCTATTGAATGCACTGCCTGAAGAATATAGTGTCGTTAAGAACTCTCTACAGTACACATGAGTTGTACCTAGGCTAGACTTGGTGATATCTGGTATAAGAGCTAGAGAGTTAGAACTTAGAACCAGTAGGAGAGGTGGAGTGAACTTATTCGTGAAATGACAAAATGACAGGAAATATAATGGTCCTAATAATCATCAGACTAATAACCAAGAACCTAAAGGGAAGAAAAACAATAAACATGATAAGAATAAGAATAGTGGGAAGAAGTGCTATCATTGTGGGAAGACGGGACACCTTAAAAGGAATTGTTATAAGTTCATTAGGGAACAGAAAAATGAAGGCAGCGCTACTGTGGCTGCCGAAAAGGGGTCGATTTGCATATCTGAGGCATTGACTGTGTCTAGTGATCACATTAGTAGAGAATGGATTATGGACTCCGGGTGTTCCTTTCACATGAGTCCGTATAAGGACTGGTTTGTCAACTTTAGAAATTCTGACCATGGGACTGTGTATATGGGTAATGACAATACTTGTAGGATACAGGGAGTTGGGGACATAACACTTAAACTTCATGATGATAAAGTTAGGATACTTAATGACGTTAGATATGTACCTGACTTGAAACGAAACCTGATATCACTAGAAACACTAGATGAATTAGGTTTTACATATAAAGCCCACCAATGGAACATGCACATATCTAAGGGTAAGAAACTAATCCTAACTGGTATAAAAAGAAACGGATTGTATGTTCAAAATGGCCAACATGTATTCTCGGAAAAACCCATTTCTGCTCTAACTTCTAATGTTGACATGACTAATATTTGGCACTTGAGATTTGGCCATAAAGGCCAGAAAGGCATGCAGGTACTCAGCAAGCAGGGACAATTTGGAAAGGACCAGTTGAAGCCACTAGAGTTTTGTGAGATCTGTGTGTTGGGCAAACAGCACAGACATAGCTTCCCAACTGGAATTCACTTGTCAAAAGCGAGTCTGGAGTATCTACATTGTGATCTATGGGGACCAGCAAAGGTCCAGACACATGGGGGTAAGAAATATTTCCTCTCTATTGTTGATGACTACAGTAGGAATGTATGGACATTCTTACTAAAATCAAAGGATGAAACTTTGACTAAATTTAAAGAATGGAAAGTGTTAGTAGAAAATCAAACTAGTAACAAAGTGAAAGTCGTGAGAACTGATAATGGCTTAGAATTTTGTAATACTGAGTTTGATCAATACTGTACTAGTGAGGGTATCCTGAGACATATGACTGTGAGACACACCCCTCAACATAATGGAGTTGCGGAAAGAATGAATAGAACCCTATTAGAAAAGATCAGATATCTTTTATTTTCTTCCGAACTTCCGAGGCCCTTTTGGGGTGAGGCCCTCAATACTGCTACTCATTTGGTTAACCTTAGCCCAAATAGTTCCGTTCAGTTTAAGACCCCAGAAGAAATCTGGTCTGGTAGGGCTCAGAAGCTAGCCCACCTTAGAGTGTTTGGCTGTGAAGCTTATGCTCACCAGTCCATAGGTAAACTTGAACCAAGGTCAATCAAATGTGTTTTCCTAGGATATCAAGAAGGGACAAAAGGGTATAGGCTATGGGAAAGGGAGTCACCTTGAGTCAAAATCATAGTTAGTCGGGATGTTATATTCAATGAGCTTTGTTTTCCATGTAAATCTACTAACAAGAATGTAGGTGCCTTAGAAAAGGATCTAGCAGATTTTGATCTTGCAGGTGGAGCTCAGATGCAGGTGGAGCCAGGGACATCAAGGACCACTGATCAAGTTGGTGACATGTCAGGCACAGAGACATCTGAGGACTCTCAACCTAGGAGAAATAACCCGGAGGAAAACAGAAATGAAGTAGCAGATATACAAGAACTTGAAGAACTGAGCAGCATGATGAAACACCACAAGACATATTGGCCGACTACCAGCTAGCAAGAGACAGAAGTAGGAGGCAGGTAAGGCCTCCTACCAGGTATGATTACTCAACTAATGATTTTTATTTCTGTGTATTAATATCAAGTCATGAAATAAATGGAATTGAGCCTGCTAGCTTAGGAGAGACATTAAAGTCTACCCATAAACTTGAATGGGAAGCGGCCATGGAAGAGGAGATGTATTCTCTTAGGAAAAACCAAACTTGGACTTTAGTTCCTAAACCTAAAAACCAGAAGTTGGTTGAGTGTAAGTGGTTGTTTAAGGTCAAAGAATGACTTCTGCCTAGTGACCTTGTTAGGTTTAAAGCCAGACTTGTAGCAAAAGGATTTACACAACGGGAATGGGTAGACTATAATGAAATTTTCTCACCTGTAGTTAAATTTAAAACTATTAGAATGATAATAGCTCTAGTAGTGCAGTATAATCTTGAATTGGAACAATTGGATGTGAAAACTGCTTTTCTACATGGAGAATTAGAAGAGAAAATTTACATGTCTCAGCCTGCAGGTTTTATAGATAAAAACCATCCTGAGTATGTTTGTCTGCTTAATAAATCCTTATATGGTCTTAAACAGTCACCTAGACAATGTACAAAAGATTTGATACATTTTTGCTTAGTATTGGATTCATAAGGAGTAAATATGATAGTTGCTTATATTTCATGCTTGATGAAAAATGTCCTGTGTATTTGTTATTGTATGTTGATGACATGCTTCTAATCTCTGAATCAATGAATGCTATTAACAATCTTAAGAAGCAGTTAAATAGTGAATTTGACATGAAAGACCTAGGTAGTGCAAAGAGAATCCTAGGTATGACCATTGATAGAGATAGAGGTAAGAATTGTCTTAAAATACATTAGTCCACATATTTGCAAAAGGTAGCATCTAGATTTGGAGTAAGTGGCTGTATACCTGTTACTCAGCCTCTTGCGAGTCATTTTATTTTGTCTAAATCACAAAGTCCTGCTAATAAGTCTGAGATGATAAAAATGGAAAATGTACCTTATGCCAATGCTATAGGTTCTGTGATGTATGCCATGATTAGTACTAGACCTGACTTGTCATACGTTGTATCTTTATTGAGTAGGTTTATGTTTAATCCAGGTGGAGCACACTGGAGTGCTTTGCAGTGGTTGTTAAGATACATAAATACAACTGTTGATTATGGCTTATGTTTTAACAAATCTAACGCTTTAGACTTGGTAGGGTATGTTGATTCTGATTTTGCAGGTGACAGAGACTCGAGAAAGTCAACTACAGCTTACTACTTCACACTTGGTGGAAATTGCATCAGCTGGAAGTCAAGCCTGCAACCGTTGGTTACACTCTCAACTACCGAAGCGGAATATATAGCCATAACTGATGTGTTCAAGGAAGCCATTTGGCTTCAGGGTATCTTAACCGAAATACAACAGCTGCAGGGTAAGACAGTTGTGTATTCTGACAGTCAGAGTGCAATACATTTGAGCAAGAATCCAGTACATCATGAGAGAACCAAACATGTGGATGTGAAGTATCATTTTGTGCGGGAAATCATCTAAAGTGGTAAGAT
Source organism: Zanthoxylum bungeanum (assembly GCA_019454045.1). Lineage (NCBI taxonomy): Eukaryota > Viridiplantae > Streptophyta > Magnoliopsida > Sapindales > Rutaceae > Zanthoxylum > Zanthoxylum bungeanum. Next base: position 77,657 of record SKCR01041312.1, on the reverse strand, counting down.
TGAGATTATGAAGGTTCCAACTGAAGATAACCCATCTGACATGGGGACAAAAATTGTGACTGCTACCAAACTCTCCCACTGCATGAAGCTGTTGCATGTGGGGGTTGGCTGACCTTGCAGCCGACATGAACAATGATGGAAGTATGTGAGTTTTCTGTGCTATCTTGGCCTTAATGTGTCCTTGTATATGGTTGGGAGTGATGGGTGTTTTTTGGCTTCAAGGTGGAGATTGTAAAATGTGACGCCTTTATCCATCCGTTGGATAAGGGACATGTGGCGCAATCCTTGCCGTTGTCCTAATTACATCAATTTGCTCATCATATATAAAGGGTGCTTAGGTTGAGAATTAGTTAAGTTTTTGGTTAATTGTTTTACACAAATTTTCTCCTATTATTTGGCTAAGTGTTAAGCCTTGTTCCTAGTCCAAGTTAGTGTAATCTTCAATTGGGAATTTGAGAGATTGACACATTTAGAGATTAGGGTTTATTGAGTGATTTGGGGAAATTAATGTTTGTAAACGGATTCAAGATTCTTGAGTAATCTTGAAATTGATTAGTGCGGCGAGCTCCTTGTTCCGGAGTTCAACGTGGATGTAGTCGGGAATTTTCCGGCGAATCACGGTAAAAATCTTGTGTTCTTGATTGGTCGATTGGTTTGTGTGACGAACGATTTATGGTGAATTATCAACAGATATGTTACATGATTATGATTTCTAAGTTCATGTTACATGATATTGTCCCAATGTGAACTATGAATTATGATTCATGTTTCACGTTTCACAACATATGATTCATGATTTACAATTTATGTTTGCAATGTGTGTGAAGAGTTTGGTTGATGAGTTGGTATTGTGTTATAGTAGTTGACACACTCACAAAGTGGTTCTTTACTCCCAAGTATAAGAGTGTCGAAGTAATAAAATAACCCGATAAGTCTGGGGATCAATCCACATGGAATATATTTAGTAAAATAAAATAGTAATTTGAGCGAAAAGAAAAAGATGAATTGTTTGAAGTAATGAACAATTTTAAATTGAACTGCAATAATAAATTAGAATGTTGGGGGCTAGGGAATCCACTCTCAATATTTCAAATATAGAGAAATCTTATTTTTTATAATATATAAATTGTCATTACTACCCAGTTAATTGACTTAAGGAATTAATTATGCCAAAACATATAAAACCATCAATAAAAGCGGTGATAAATTTGTCTATAACAAGTCCAGTTAGGTACTTAATTATGCCAAATAAATAAAACCAACCATAAATGTGGTAACGAAGTTTGTCAATAATTAATCCAAATTTAAATCTCTCTCATATAATATGGGGTAAAGTATTAACTGTGTCAACCAAGATTTGATTGTTTACAGAGAATCAAGATACCCGCAAATATAAGAGAATATTAATTATTAGTCTTCAAATTACAATTCATATATTATAATATAAGTAAGATTAATTTATATTCTCATATTTAGAGTTTTACCCTTTACCTCAGCAGAATAGAATTAGCTACTCATGATTTGAATAAAAACTTGCATAATTTTATTACTTAAAGAAAAAGATTAAAAGAAAAATAAAACACACAAGACACTTCTTCCAAATTCTCCAATAGAGAAAATGAAAGAAGTATGAAGAAAATGAGAGGTGAACACCTCTATTTATAATAGAAATGTTCATCTCTCAATTATTAATTACAACTTTCCAAATCAAATACAAACAATAAACTTTTACTAATTTATTTTGTTCTTTTTTCTTTTTTGACCTTTTTTTTTGTTGATTATTTTGCAAACATTTTTCAAAATTCACCTAAAGGTGGATTGTGACATTTCATTAACCCCCTTATTTTTTATTTTTTATTTATTTATTTTCTAATAATTAAAATTTCATGCAACACACATTGACTTCTTCACTAATTTCGACATTGAAAACCTCAGAGATAGAAAATCTTGTAAAGAGAAAAGTTGTAGATATTTTAGGCTTCTTTCACCTGGAACTGGAAGCCCCTCAATCCAATATCGAAGTGAAATATTATGGCTAAAATACAAAAATTACGCAAAATTGGAATTTCCAAAATTGTATAATGTTAGAACACCCTTTCAAGTTTATGGCCTCCAAAATCCAAATGCCATATCCATTTCTCTAGTTAAGTATCCAAAGTATTATTTCACCTATATTAGAAATGAAAATCACAATAAAAATATATAAAACATAGATTTAATTATTATTTCACAAATGTGCTAAATTAAAGGGTTAATGAAACTATAAGTGTAAAATGATGATTTTCTCTTTATTAAATGTACATTTTTTAGTGTTCATCACACCCCAAACCAACTTATTAATAGTCCCTAGTAATTTAAGCGAAAACTAAAATTTTTTATCCAAGTTAATAATTGTTTTATTTCTTTCTAAATTATTAAATAAGCAAATTCTCATTTTTATCCTTCTTTCATACACCCATAAAAGAAAGTATCAATCAATTCATTGTGTCCACAATATTCACAGGTCTTGTTGAAAAGAAAGTAATATTTTTGTTTTAAAATTTTATCAGAATTCACAGCTTTTGACAATGACAGTTTATTTTTATACAAAAATTAGTTTTTTTTAATAATAATACATTTTTAACACTTGTAATGAGCTTTGGGCCAATGAATCACAAACAAGTTGGTTTTAGGGCACTAGGTGTTAAAACACCCATACAGACTTAATTGTTCGGGTCTCAGATATAAAAAAGAAGACGTGTCTGAATTCCTTAAGCTTTCTCTTTAACCCATGTAAAGAGCTTTGGGCCAATGACTCACAGGCCAGTTGGTCTTAGGACACTAGGTGTTAAAACACCACTACAAACTTAATTGCTCGAGTTAGAGAGGCTAAGAAATCGAACTTATTCACACACATATTTTTTTTAATTAAAACAACTCAATCATGTCGTTTTACGTGTACAATCACTGCTTGCTGAAGCAAGATGTCCGGTTACTAAGTGAAAGCTTGATTATTATCAATTTTTTTTAAAAAAAAAAACTAATTCAAACCCTATCATTTTACGCGAACAATTACTGCTTGCTGAGACAAGATGTCTGATTACTAAGTAAAAGCTTGATTAGTTTTTTTTTGAATAAAAACATAAATTTCACTGCCTTTAGGTGCTACCTCAAACAAAATAGAGAAGTAAATATTACAAAATTTTCACTTACAACCCATGATCATATGTTACCGTGTATGTTGTTAATACCTGTCAAATGAGCATATGAAGATCAAATTTAATCAATATTATGGAGAGTTCACAAATTTAAATGATTCAAAAAGAAATGAATAAAAATAGCTTATTACGAAATACATTGAGATGCGTCTCAGGAGCAAAAAATCCTTACACTGCCATCTCTGAACAATAATTCGAGTTGTTTAGTCAAAATTTTTATTGTTGGTTTGTGTGTAATTTTTTTTTGGAAAAAACACAAGAAAATCAACACATTTTCTTTTACACACAAAATAACAACAAAGCAATAAATAAATAATTTTTTTTTAAAAAAAAAACACCACCATAAAAATAAAATAGAGTTTAGAAGACATCACCTGGTTAGTATGAAAATGAAAATTGAATCTACAACACTGCTACTAAAAAGAAAGATTATATATTAAAACAATAAAAGGAAATCAAAACAGTAAATAATATGTAATGTAGTTGTGATTGTGGCTCACACCTTCCTTTGGTTTTACGTCCAGTAACAACTTGAACGCCCTCTATGGGTCAAGGATATGCTTCCCATCCAATTTTCTTACAAATTGGCAAACATGGTCTTTATATTCTCATATTTAGAGTTTCACCATTTACCTCAGTAGAATGAAATTAGCTACTTATGATTTGAATATTCTCAGTATTTCTCAAGACTATTCTGTCTCTCGATAAAAAAATGAGCATGTCTAAATCCTTAAGATAATTCTTTAACTTTGAAATCACCGGTAAAATGCCATAAAAAATATTACTCACTAAAGCTGGCACTTAGAATTGCGTTGCAAACCTAGAAAGAATTTATGCTGGCACGACTTGTAGAGATAGTGAAAACACTTGACATTCATTTAACTCTTTTCCAAAGTTAAGGCTAATATAACACTAAGTTAAGGAGATGGCGCAAACAAAAAATGAAGAGAAAAAGAAAAGGAAAGAAAAAAAAGAAAAAAAAGGGAAAAAAGAGAGAGAAAAGGGCGAACCCCATAAATTTGATTGTTAGTAACCAAAAGTATCGTTAACCTCATGAGTAATTTTACGTCAAACGATAACTCAATTATTGAGTATGCAAAACAACTTGAATTGGTGAAATTTTTGAGTAACCAGGGGCTCGCTGATCGGTGAAAATCACACACGTTACGCAAGCACACGTATCGTTCAAGTAGTATAAAATGTATAGATCTCACGAGGACTTATTACTTATGCTATTAATTTATGAAGCTAAATTTATACAAGTATCTAATTAAAGTTGATTGTTGGTTGGATGATGATTTTATCTAAAATAATTAAATAAAACAAAGCAAAGGTAAATTCTAAAAGTAATCAATAATATGAAAATATATAGGGTTGTGAATTCTTCCAATATTCTTCTAAAGATGAAATGATTATCTTATAATTGTGTAATATGTTAGTTTATTAACCTGGAACACGAAGATATGCAAAAGCCTCTGTCGATGGCCAGATGCAAATACCCAAAGTAACTCAATTAACTATATGTCTATTTTAACCAAGAAACTCTGAATTCATTAAGATCAAGTTCCAATTGTGGCTACCCACGCCCGACAGGTATATGTCTATCCTGGAAGGAATTCTCTAAGATGAGATCGTGAGCTATTGAATCTAAGGCTGAAACCTAAAATCCCTCCGTCAAGTTCATTTTAAGTTTACCAAATCAATCTTATTGATGATCAATCAACAAGAAGCATTAAGATTAAGACTCAATAAATAAACCAAAACATCTCACAAGACACAAGATAAATCAGCTTATAAAATCATTAATATTGGAATTCATCACAATGATATATAATGTATTTAGTTAAAATACATACCAAGGATTACTAAATAAATAAAACATCATACAACAATAAGAAAACTAAAAAAGTTAAAATAAAATAATGAAATAAAACGCTGGAGTTAGGAGATCCACTTTTAATATTTCAAATGTAGAAATCACACTTTATTATAATATAAGAATTGTCAGTGTTACCCGATTAATTAAGTCAAACCAGCCATAAAGGCGGTGTTATTATTTGTCCACAAACCAGCCATATAAGTGGTATTCATCTGTCCCTAAAGACCGACCATATAGGCGATATCCAATTATGTCAAATAAATAAAATCAGCCATATAGACGGTATCAACAGTAATCCATATTATTAAATTAAAATTTCTATATTATAAAATGAGTGAGATTAATCTACCTTATCATGTTAAAAGCTTCACCATTTACTCCAGCAGAAAGAAGTCACCTACTCATGATTTAAATAAACAAACAAAATTTTATTACTAAAATAAAAAGAAAATACAAGAAAGCTTAAAAATAAACACACAAGACACTCTCTTCTAAGTTTTCCAGAGAAACCCCAAAAGAAAGCATGAGTTTTACATCAAATTTGGCATGCTATTTATAGGCAAATATAAAGGCTTCCACTAATTTCTCCACCAAATATGCCATCAAACATGCCACCAAACACTCCACCAAATCCTCATGTTTGGTGGAAGTTTGACAATTGTAAATTGTCATTTTCCATTTTTTATAATGACTTTAATAATTACACATAACACACTTTAGATTTTTCATTAATTTCGGTCTTGAAAACTTCGGAATTCGAAATTCCTATGAACATCAAAGTTGTAGATATTTTAGTCTTCTTTCATCTGGAACTTGAATCACCTCAATTCGATATCGGAGTAAAATGTTATGGCCAAAATACGACAACTGCGTAAAGTTTAAATTTTCGAAATTGTACCCCGTTAAAACGCCATTTCAAGTTTCCAACCTCCAAAATCCAAATGTCAAGTCCAGTTCTTGCCCTTCTTTGTTCCATATTTCATCCTGATTGATTCCATTGAGTCCCGATTTTATTTTATATGTAAAATAAATAGAAATAAATCAAAACGCTCACAAGACTCGAAAAACTTTCAAAATATTAAGTAAAATCAGCGGTAAATATTGATATATTTTTCACTTATCACACCCCCAAAACCTAACATTTTGCTAATCCTCGAGAAAATCAAATAAAAGTAAAATGAAATAAATAACTAAAACTAAAGTAACCTATGCCACTTTCGTAGGGATCCCGGTTGTATTTAGCGTATGCAACAAGCCTTTAAACCCCTATGTGTCCCTAGTGGACGAGTTGTAGTCTCGTGAGTTTACAGCAACGATACCCATAAGCGTCAATCAAATTTACAATCAATCACACAAAATAAGTTAGAAAAAAATTCTTATCCAAATTAGTAATTGTTTTCTTTCTCTCTAAATTACTAAATAAGTAAATTCTCTGATTATTTTTACCATTATCCATATACACAACTAACAAGATATTAATCAATTCATTGTGCCCACAATATTCATAAGTGTAGTTGAAAAGAGAGTGATATTTTGGTCCTAAAGTGATATCAGAATTCATACCTTTTTGGCAATTGAATTTTCACTTTATTTTTTTATTTATTTATTTACAACATCTTCAATCTTTGTAGCGAGCTTTGGGTCAGTGACTCCGAAACCAGTTGGCTTTAGGGAAGTAGGTGTTAAGACACCTCTACGGACTTAATTTCTCGGATTTTAGATGTTAAAAGCTCTACCGTTTGACGCGAACAGTCACTACTTACTGAGGCAAGACGTCCGATAACTAAGTTGAAACTTAATTATTATTAACCCAGACTTTACCGTTTGACGCGAACAATCACTGCTTACTGAGGCAAGAAGTCCGGTAACTATGTAAAAGCATGGTTAATTATTTATGTAACCCTCTCTCTCTCTCTCTCTCTCTCTCTCTCTCTCTCTCTTTCTCTCTCTCTCTCTCTTTCTCTCTCTCTCTCTCTCTCTCTCTTTTGAATAAATTCCATCGCTTTTAGGTGCTACTTCCAATAAACTAGAGCACTGAATATTACAAACTTTTCACTTACAACTTATGTGCATATGTTACCATGTATGTTGATAATACTTGTCAAATAAGCATATGAAGATCAATTTTAGTTAATATTATGGAGAATTCATAAATTTAAATAATTTAAAAGGAAATAAATAAAAATTAACTTGTTACAAATTAGGCTAAGATACGTCTCAGGAGTGAAAATTCCTTACACAGCTATCTCAAAACAAAAATTCCACTTGGTTAGTAAAGTTAAAAACATAAAAATCAATTTTTTTAAAAAAATATATATATATAAAACAACACAAAGCAAAAACAACATAAAGAAAAATAAAAACAAGATATTAATCAACTATTCCCTCCCCCAAACCTAATTGAGACATTGTCCCCAATGTCTAAGAAGAAGAAAAAGAGTTTAGAAGACAGTACCTGGTTAGCGTGGAATTGTCAATTGTATCTACATATAAAAAGAAAATTAAAGATTAAGATCCAGATTTATTCTACGCTTCTTGCCATGATCGTTATTAGACTAAATCAACTTGGAAAGGATATGATCGATCTTTGGTTCATAGGTTAAGAGTTGGTCAATTAAATTATTGGCTGTTTTGGCAGTGAAGAAGATATCTTTTACAGGTTTTGAAAGAAACCCATTTCTTCTGGCATCTTCAAGAAACACAAAAAGAAAATAAAAAAAATCCATCAATATTAAATAGTCCAATAGGTTTCTGATGAATGTTCAAATTCGCCCAAGATATCGCTGTGAATATTTCATCCATCGTGCCCAGGCCACCTGGTAGAGCAATAAAAGCATCAGTATGATTAATAATTTCAAAAAGTCTTTTGGACATACTTGAAATAATGCATTCCTCTCTGTTTCATTTTCCGATAAGATTTTCGTTTGCCAAAGGTTTTGGAATGATCCCCAAAACTTTACTGCCACCTTCATGTACGACCTTTGAAACGTACCCCATCAGTCCAAGATTGCCACCGTCATATACTAAGTGCATATTTCTCTCTGCCATAACTCTACCCAATTCTTTTGATGCCTCTCTGGTTTAGATCCAGAACTAGTTCCACAAAACACACATATATTAATAACTCGTCTTCTTGAAGTTGCTTCCATTGTTTTTACTCTCTCTCTAATCTGGATGTGTTGAAAAGAGCAATGACGAGCTGAATTTATAGATCCTGAAAAATGATGAGTAATAATTACACTAATACCTGCCAAATGACAATTATTAGATGAACAGTAAAATAAATCGTGAAAGTCAAAAAGTCTAGATCTTGTCGACGAAAATAAAAGAAATCAAAACAAAAAAGCAAATCTCAATAATTATTTAAAGACAAAGAAATTAAAGCAATAATATGTACATGTAATTATGATTGTGGCTCAGATCGTCCTCTGATTTTACGTCTAATAACGGCTTGAACGACCTCTATGGGTCGGGGATAGGCTTCCCATCCAATTTTCTTATAAATTGGCAAACAAGGTCTTTTAAAGTCAGATTCCCGAGACTCCATTGTTGTATTTCTCTTTGAAATTATGTATGTAAATTACGAATCACGTGATGAAAATATCAACTGGGATGCGTCTCAAGAGTCAATGATATGTCATCTAAAGACTCCTTACTCATGTCATCTCTAATGAATTTTATTTTATCTTAGCGATTTTCAGACACCATTCCTAAAGAACGACAACGAGTGTTGCATGACCAACGTGCACATTTATAACAAACACCTAATCGTTTAGCTCTTCTTTTCTTAACATAGGTGTTTTTCCCTAAACCATGTAGAAATGAAATGAAAAGTCAGATGACTCACCCGCCAAGTGAACTCATGCTTCAATTACCCAACGAATATCACTAGGAATACCTTGGATCATAAGAAGCCTCATTCTTTCAATGCGTGCTTTATAGACTTTCATCCGAGAGTTTTGAGGGAGAGAAGGAAAATGCTTGTGAAATTTTGCGAGAGTTTCTTCCATGTTGTCTTGTGACTTTTCCTACAAAAATTAAACACAAAAATTAAACTCACAATATCTCTATATATACACATTGCGTGGGTTGCCTCCCTGCTAGCGCTAAGTTTAACTTCTTCAGCCAGACATGATTGCCCAAATGTTAGGCTGGATTGACCAGTGTGAGACTTTTGTTTTTTACGCTCGATGGATTCTCCTCAATAATACTTGACACGTTGGCTATTGACCTTGAATGTGTCATTGGAGTTGGGGTCATGTAACTCAACGGCTTTGTATGGTAACACTTGGGTGATCACTAATGGACCTGACCACCGTGATTTCAGCTTGTTAGGAAAAATTTTTAACCTTGAGTTGTATAATAGCACCTGCTGCTCTGGTTCCATTTGTCTGCGCACTATTTTCTGATCATGCCAATTCTTGGTCTTTTCTTTGTACAGTTTGGCATTCTCATAAGCATGGAGGCGAAATTCCTCTAATATATTCAATTTTAAGAGCTCCCCCGCTGCTTGAAGGTCAAAATTCAATTTTGTCAGTGCCAAATATGCTTTATGTTCGAGCTCCACAGGAAAATGGCATGCTTTTCCGAACACTAGTCGATATGGGGACATTCCAATGAGTGTCTTGTAAGCTGTTCGGTAGGCCCATAATGCATCATCCAATTTTATGGACCAGTCTCTCCTTGTAGAACCAATGGTTCGCTCCATGATTCTTTTGATTTCTTTATGGCAGACTTCAACTTGACTATTTGTCTGCGGATGGTAAGCAGTGGAAACTTTGTGAGTTACTACATATTTGGATAGGAGTGCATCAAAGTACTTGTTGCAGAAGTGAGTTCCACAATTGCTGATGATTGCTCGAGATGTTCCAAAGTGAGTGAAAATATTTTTCTTGAGGAATTTTAACACTACTTTGGAGTCATTTGATGGCAGTGTTGTTACTTCCACCCATTTGGAGACGTAGTCTACTGCAACCAGAATGTACAGGTTTTCATATGATGGAATAAATGGTCACATGAAGTCAATAACCCATACATCAAATATTTCTACTTCGAGGATGCTTTGGAGAGGTCTTTCATTTCTTCGTGAGATATTCCCCATCTTTTGGCATCTGTCACATTGAAGAACAAATACATGAGCATCTTTAAACAAGGTGGGCCAGAACAAACCTGATTACATCACTTTAGTTGTTGTCTTGTCTCTGCTGAAGTGTCTGCCATATGCAGAGGAATGACAGTGCTGGAGTATGATTACACCCAAAAGGTACCTACGGTTATCGCAATATAGTTCGGGTGTCGATTCCTCAGAGAGATGGTTACAAGGAACTAATTTACTTAAACAAAAATGTTAGCAATAACTTAATGAAAAGATAATGATTGAGTTGGTAATTAAAAATAAAGATTATGAAAAGTATGCAGGAATTATCAATAGAGAAAAGCAGCAAAGCATCAGGAATCCCTCTTGTATCAACTTCATATATTCAGTTATTGAATCCTTTTATTACTCAATTGAAGGTTTCATATCCCAAACCAATAATCGGAAGATATTCAATTCAAAGCACATTAAATTATAAGGTAATCGATGATTTACTTTCTCTATGTTAACATCACACAAAGTTATCGTTATGACCTATCTAAGATCGACAATATACCCACAGGCAATACTGTAGTAGAAGATCAACTCATAAAACAACTTTACCAGTCACAACTGGGTTCCCCAATCACACATAGAAGAAGCATGATTATTCCTATATGCAAGTTGGTAAAACACAATCTATGGGTTCATAAATCGAAATATAATAAAGAATAATAAAACATCAATTGTATTAAACGTTAAAAAGCATTCAAGAATTAACAACATGAATATAAGAAATCAATTACAAGAGTTCATCCTTAGCTTTGCGTAAGAGATTAGTTCTCCATAGAAGAAAGAGATATAGCCTGAAGAGATTGCAGCAGCATCTTGTCCGGCGCGAAGTTTCTTCGTTCTTCTCTCTCAAATATGTTTAAATATCTTTGTTATGTGTTTTCTTCCCTTTTCTTTCTGTTTCTTCTCTCATCCTTTAGAGTTTGGACGAACTTGGGTTTATATAGAGAAGTCCCGGAGTCCTTATGCGTAAAATACGAACTAAACAGGATCCTTGAAAACATCTCCGCGTCGCGACGCGAGGCCATGCGCTTCGCGACGCCAGGTCATGCGCGTTACGACGCGCGGCCGAGCTTGTAGGATTATGATTCCTGCATTTCTGCTCATTTTCTGCGTGCTTCCGATACATCCGTAAGGTCCCGAAACATGTGTAATTGCTCCAATATCCATATTACATTGCTTCCTAATAACAAAGAAGAAAATAAACTATAATTAAGATTAAACACATGATAATCAAACCGAATTAGTGATGTTCAAAGTACATTTTCATGCACTTATCACAACCTCAACCAGCTTATTGCTAGTCCCTAGCAATTCAAGCGCAAAAATAAAATAAGAACTAAACTAAATTAAAAATAAATAAAAATTATCTAAGCCACTTTCGTAAACAAACCTTTAAACCCATTGGTGTCCCTAGTGGACGAGTTATAGTCTCGTGAGGGCTTATAGCGATGACACCCACGAACGTCATTCAAAACATATGAAAACATGCAAAAATAAAATGAAATAGTCCCAATAGTTACACATATTATTGTCCTCAAAGAATGCCTAGTAATGAAATCAGAGAACTTTCAAAGTACTCAATGTAACTCAAATCCAAGTCCTTGAATAAATCATCTAAGCCAGACTCACAGTGTGTGTGTGTGTAAAGGTTCATTCACAACTCGATTCCTAGGTAAGCCAACTCAATGATTTTGTTTAAAAATTAGGATCTGATGGGTCAAACCAACCTAAATATCTTAAATGTGCTCTGTAATTGCCTTTCCGTGCTCAGTATGGTATGATTATTTAATATTTTTTTCTTGTCTCTTTTTTTCGACTTTTTCTTTTATTTTCTGTCTTCTTTTTTTAACACACCTACCCTTTAAGGTAGCATTTCTCCTCATGGTGGTCCTAACACTCGCCCATGGGTAGCTTCACGCTTATCGGTTACATGTGGTTTAATTTCTTTCTTTCGAGACTTTATTTTTTTTTACCATACCACACATCATAACACTAGCAAATCAGGATAGACATCTAAGCAAATGGTCAGTCATCGACATGCAATTTCTTTAACTAGTCACTTTGACAACTCCCTAGGTTTTCACTACTAAAAACTTATAGTTAAGTGCTTACGAGTCTAACCTAGATCAACTACTCAAGACATCAAATAAAAGTACATTAAAGAACTTATCGTTTCTAAGATTTCACCCTAAAGCAAACAATATCATCATTGGACTTATGTTTTACTATTAAGGATAAAAAATAAATAATTTTTTTTATAACATGTATTATCATGCACATGCATACACCCCCACACTTAAACTTGCATTGTCCTCAATGTAAGATGAATATAAAGAAAAGGATTAAGGAACAACTCTACCAGACATGGAGTTGATCAGGCTCCTACTGGTGAGACTTTGGTTGCATGGGCTGTGTGAGTTGCGCTAAAACCTACGTGAATACTCATGTAAATAATAAACATGCAATTAGCACACAATAAAATAAAACTAAAGTAAAGAAAATAAATAAATAATAAAATGAAATAAAATAAAATAAAATAAAGTAAAATAAATGCAGATGCAAAGGTTGCCTCCCTGCTAGCGCTAAGTTTAACGTCTTCAGCCAGACACAATCACCCAAATTGTCATGGTGGCTTCCATGTAGCGAGCTGATTAAGACATGAGAAAGAATTTCTGGCTGGCTTTTGCAGTTTATCCATTGATCCTCCAGGGTCTACTGATGGCTGAGATTTTATCAATTGGTTCAACCTCATTTTTAACTTCTTAGGTATTATCTTCAATTGAGCATTAACTCTCATTTTCCTCCTTTTACGATTCTTTGGCATCAATTTCAGTTTAGGAAGGTTAGACTCATGTTGTAAAGAGTTTATCTCTGTTAAGACTGTGTCTATCAGGTATGTGTACTGACACTCATTGTCATCGCGTGGTTGTTTCTCAACATGAAAAATATTCACCTCCAGTGTCATGTTCCCAAATGATATCTTCATGAGACCGTTCCTGCAATTGATAAGGGCGTTAGAGTAGCAAGAAAAGGTCTACCTAAGATGAGAGGCATTTTTGACTCAGTGTTAACCACAGATTGAGTGTCTAAAATCAGAAAATCAACATGGTAGTACAATTTATCGATTTATAGTAAAACATCCTCAACTACTCCCCGCGGTGTTCTGATCGAGTGATCATCTAACTGTAAAACCACTGATGTAGGTTTAATCTCTCCAAGTCCTAACTGCTTATAGATAGAGTATGGCATGAGATTAACACTAGCACCTAAATCTAATAAAGCTTGACCAAACTCATATGTGCCAATGTGACATGTAATCGTTGGACATAGGGGTGAGCATCGGTTCCGGGTCTACCCGAACCGGTTGGAACCGGACCGATTTTTCGGGTTTGGAACCGAAATTGGTTGTAACCGGTCTGGCTCCGGTTCCAAATTATAGGAACCGATTTTAACCGGTCCGGTTCCGGTTCCAAAATGTTCGGAACCGGAATCGGACTATGGAACCGGTTTTTGGAGAAACAAAAAAAAAGAAAAAAAAAAAGAAACTGAGATTGATCAAACCATAATTCTAGAGATATACATATTGAAGTTTTCTCACTGAGATATACATTTTTTTTTATTAAGTCAAGTCACGCCACTTCACTGCTGAAGTTACAGGGAGGTTTTCAAAAGAGGCCAAATTAATTACTAAATTGAAAATATTCAGCGCAATAATGACTTTTGTTGCTGCATTCATGAACAAACATATTTAATAAATTTCTTCATGATAGTACACTTATCTCCAGTATATATAACAAATATACATGTGATCGGAACCTCATCTTGATTAGCCAGATTCCATCTAACAGCGTCAAGTTGTCGATCTAAAGTAAGGTGCAGTAAGTGTTTACTTTGGTGTTCTTTAAAGTCTACTCCTAACAGAACAAGTATATAAAATTCTCAATCATCAACTGTTGAATGGAAACTTCATAGCTCCATGTGAAGTTCTTTTGTTGATTTTTCTAACACACTGTGAGAATATAGTTACAGGTTTTCCAGCAGTATTATAATGAATACATCAATTGCATAAAAAAGTTTAGGGTAATTCAGAACCGGACCGGAACCGAATTGGAACCGATTAATAGGGTACCCTATTTAATTGGGTAGGTTCTGGTTCCACTTAGGTAGGAACCGATTTTTTCCAGGTAGGTTCCAGTTCCATGCGGAACCGGAACTGAAACCGATTTTGCTCACCCCTAGTTGGACATCATGGATATTTGTATTTTGGTGGGGTCCTCTGCTCAATTACTGCACTTGCCTGCTCTGTCAAAAATTCATTCTTTTTCACATGATGCTTTCTTTTTATGGTCCATAGATCCTTCAAAACCTTTGCATATGTGGGAACTTGTTTTATCACATGTAATAGATGAAGGTTAATTTTTACCTGCTTTAAATGCTCTAGGATCTCACCATTTGGGTCTGTAACTCTCACATTAGGCCTAAGAGCATGAGGGAAAGGCACTCTAATTAGGAAATGTGTCACTCGATCTTCATGAGGTGTATTTTCACTCTTATCATTGGGGTCACCTATAGTGTTGGAGGTGTCATGCATCCCTACATCTTTACCACCCCTAATGATTATGACATTAACACTTTTTATATTGGATGCCTCATGATCAGCATGTGCCATATATTGCCCTTGTGGATTAGGTTGAGCCTGAGATGGGAATTTCCCTTATTCTTTCACACTCAGGACATTAGTCAATTTGGACACTTGACTCTTAATCTCCTTATTGTCTTCAACTACCTGAGCTATCAACGACTCAAACATTTGATTGGTTTTGCTTTGGGCCTCTACAAATTTGTTCTGGGCCTCCACAAATGCTTGCACAGGTATCCTCTAAATAATTCCTAGGAATGACAGATGTGTGATATTGGGGGGCACTGTAACCCCTAGTTTATGGTATCTGACTAGGTTGTGGGGGCTCCTGTTTCCAACTAAGATTAGGATGGTTCCTCCAACTAGGATTATAGGTATTTGAATATGGTGTATAAGGCTTCTTGTACGTCCCAAAGGTATTGCATTGTTCCTCATATATTCCCATCATCTCACCATATACATGGCACTCTTGGGCTAAATGGTCAATCCCCTTTCTTGGGTTTTTATGTTGGCAAATTCCGCAACAAATTGTGTTACATTGAGTTGTAATTAGTCTTGAAGTGCTTGGGTGTATTGCTGACATGGCAGAGGATTCTATTAGAGTTTCGTTCGTGGAAAGTTCGTGTCTGCATTTGAACGTATGACATTAGTGGCACGTTCTCTTCTGCATTCGAACGTCAGACGTTTGTGGAACGTTCTTGTTTTGGTTCGAATGGTGTCATTCCAGAGAGAAAATGTTTGAGGCACGTTCTTGGTGAGTTCGAATGGGGTCATTCCAGTGAGCAAACGTTCGAGGCATGTTCTTGGTGCGTTCGAACGGGATCATTCCAGAGAGCAACCGTTCGAGGCACGTTCCCATTTCGTTCAAATGAACTTTTCCAGAGTTTTCACGTTCGAGTTATGTTCTTGTTTCGTTCGAATGCCCTTTGCAAAAGTCCTCACGTTCGTGGCATGTTTTCTTTACGTTCGAATGCCAGCTGCATCTTTTATTTTCCATAGGCATTTTTAAACCTGTTTTTCCTTTTAGCAAACCCTATCTATAAAAGCATTCTCTCACCCCATTCTCAAGAGGAGGAAAACACATTAACCTTAACAACTTTTTTTTTTCCCAAACTTGTGAAGATCTCTCTTGAAGACTCAATTTTATTTCATGTCTTCTTTCTTGTGAGTGATCTTCTTGTATCTTCACCATCCACCATTCATACACAACCTGACCAATATCTAAGCCTTCTGATGATTGAAGGTTAAGATTGTATTTTGAAGATCTGTAGGGTAGAATAGCAGATTCAATTCACTGAGACTTCAGATGGTCTGGAGGAAAATGCTTGGTGCAAGCTCGGGGAGTTCCTTGGGTGATTACAGTTGTGGGAATAGAGTCAGCAAAGTTTTTGCTTTAGGTCTTTTCACTATCTCTGTAAGTTTTTCTCGTATAGTGGATTTGGGTGGTAGCCTATACCCGGAGTGGTTTTTTACTCTCACGAGTTTTCCACTTCGTAAACAAATCTACTTGTTCCCTTTTAGTGTTTCTGCAGTTTATTATTTATAATTGATGCTTTTCTTTGTTTGATTTGTTTATCTTGTGGTTGATAGTTATCCCGTTGTAGGATCTCTATTCGAAACGTGTTTTGGATAGAGAAGTAATTTTAATTTCCGCTCATTACACATATTCCCCTCATAGGTGATTAGGGTCAGAACTTTGTTATTTTCAATTGGTATCAGAGCCTGAGCTCGGTCATTGACCATTTTTCTAAATGGATAGAAGTCAACCTTTGAATTGCCCCCGTTCTTTGATGGGACTGAGTATTCCCACTGGAAAGTTCGCAAGAGAGCTTTCCTCAAATCTCTAGATAAGAGAGTGTAGATGTCAGTGGAGTATGGGTGGAAACCTCATGTGGTCACAGTTAGACCCGGCCACGGTTCCGGTTCCGGAACCGAACCGGAATGGGACCGGTTCGGTTGGGGTTCCACCCCAACTCGAACCGGTCCGAACCGGTGGAACCGTACGGTTCCACCGGTTCGGATGGTTCCAATCGGAACCGTCGGGTTCCTGTTGGAACCGTAAGGTTCCAACAGGAACCCTACGGCCCCCAACGGCTACTAGCCGTTGGGGATGCAGGGAGCCGTTTGGCTCCCTGCCAAAAAAAAATAAAATAATTAAAAAAATATATTTTTATTATATAAATAAAAATTACTAATGTACCCCTAATAACGGTAATAAAACGGTTATATTTAGGGGTATTTTTTGTATCAAAAAAATTCTAAAATTCTATAAATAGGATTCATTTTTCATAATTTCATCACACCAAATTCTCAACTCTCTCATTTTCTATAATTCTCTTATTCTCAATCTTACTTCAATACAATTCTCTTATATCTTATATTCTTATTCTCAATCTCAATTTATTTAGTTGTTAATTTGTTATCATTCGCATCGCAATTATTCAATTTTCTTATTTTTCTTCCTAATTTCTCAAAATAAAATGGCAAGCTCATCCGAGAACATAATGTCAAATATGCCAACCCAAGAGAGCGGCCCTAGTGTCAGTGTACAATCACGGAGAAGAGAAGTTAAGGCTCGGTCCTCCGATATTTTCAAAATTCATTTTAATTTGGAACGGCTAGAAGATGGTTCACAACGAGCAATTTGCAACTATTGTGGGGTTATCTATAAATTTTCTGGTGGATATGGCAATATGATCAAGCACATGGAAAAACATCATCCGGTTGAAGTTGGCATTGATACGACGCAAACTCAAATGGGCAGGTACGCATCATCTAGTAGAGGTACGAGTAGTGTAGATTTATTTAAATATTCTGATGCAAAAAATAGAGAAGAATTTGCGAAATTAACTTGTATGGCACATCTTTCTTTAAGCTTTGGTGAAAAACTTCATTTTACTAATTACGTGCATAATGCTTTAAACCCTGCTGCATGTAGAATGACTCGAAACACAACAAAACGTCATATTTTCAAATTATATAAAGATGATAAAATTATTTTAAATGAAATATTTAAAGAGATGAAAGGTCGTATTTCTATATGTTCTGATATTTGGAGTGACCATTGGCAAACACACTCATACATGGGTGTGACTTGTAATTGGATTGATGCATCATTTACCATGCAAAAAAGACTTATTGCATTTAGAGTTTTTGATGACCCACATACTGTACATAATATTTATAGAATGATGAAGGTAATTTTTGATGAATATGATTTAGTAGAAAAAATTTTAACAATTGGATTTGATAATGCATCTGCAAATACTGCATCCATTAATGATTTAAAATCCTTATGTGAACCAAATTTAGGGGGTCGATTTTTTCATATTCGTTGTACATGTCATGTCTTAAACTTATGTGTGCAAGACGGTCTAAAATTATTATCTCCTTTCCTTGATCCAATTAAAACGGCACTTAACTGTATTTGGTCATATTCTCAAGTTAGGAGAGAATGGACCAAGTTTTGTAAAATAAATGGTATTAAACCGATTAAATTTTCAAGAGATGTTCCAACACGTTGGAATTCTACTTATTTTCTTTTATGTCAAGCATTTCAATACAAAGATGCATTATGTAGTTTTTTTTCTCAACATGTTCAAAATATCACACTTTATCCTAGTCAATGGGATATTTGTGAAAAAATTTTAGATATTTTAAGAGTTTTTAATGATGCTACTTTAGTTTTTAGCGGTGTTTATTATCCAACAGCACATTTATTTATACTTGAGAGTTTGAATATTGTTGGCACTCTCGATGATCATGTTGACAGTGGCGACCCTAATGATATTGTTTTGCTCGAAGCCATTATTGTTATGAAGGTAAAATGGTTGAATTATTTTAGAGAAATTCCTTTACTTTATCTTATTGCTGCTGTTTTTGATCCTAGATTTAAATTAGAAGGTTTGAATGGTGGTTTACAAGCTTACTATGGTTATTTAGGAATATTAGATGAAATTGATATTACGAGCATAATGACGAAATTAAGAAGTGATTTAATTATTTTATTTAATGATTATATTGTAAGATATAACTTAGGAACATTAGGTCAATCTAGTAGTAGCGAACCGGTAATTCAAACAAGACTTAGCGCAGGGGATCGTTGGTTATTGCAACGAAATAAAAAATCTAGGGATACGACAACTAATAACCCTGAATTAGATAATTATTTATCTACAAATTTTGAGTTTTCTAATGAAAGTTTATGCAGTAAAAAATTTAAAATCCTTGAATGGTGGAACCGGCATCAAAATATATATCATGTTTTATCTATTATTGCTAAAGAGATCTTGGCAGCACCTATTTCCACCGTTGCGGTTGAGCAAGCCTTCAGCTTGGGAGGTAATATATTGGAAGCTAGGCGATCTTCATTACATCCAAGCACTCTAGAAGCAACAGCTTGTGTGGATGATTGGACTCGAGCTGATCTGAGACAACAAGAAGATGCCCCCGATGATTTTGAAGATTTGTTCGATAATGCTTCTGCAACAAGTGCAAGTGGAACCGGAGCCGAAGGATCAACTGATAATGATGATTGATAATTGTAAAATTATAATTTACAAAGGGGATATGTCTTAAACTTGTAATGGAACTACGTGAGCTTTGATTCCTCTCACCCTTGGAGGATACGTAGGCAACTTAAATTTTTAAAAATTTAAGCTCAAACTCTTCAATGTAATAATTTTTTTATTTATAAATTTAATCTCTTTTTTTTAATTAATAAATTTTTTTTATTTAAGCTTTGATTCCTCTCATTTTTTTATTTTAATTAATTAAAAAAAAAACTAAAAGGAACCGAACCGTTCGGTTCCGGTTCGGTTTTAGGTTCCGGTTCCACTTAAGTGTGGAACCGGAAACCGGCCGGTTCGGTTCGGTTCCGAACCGGAACCGAACCACCGGCCGGGTCTAGTCACAGTCGATGTGGTTTCCTCTCCAAAAGATAAACCTTCCTGGTCCAAGGAAGAGTTTGATGAATGTAATAGGAATAACAAAGCTATCAATGCCATACATGCCGCTATTTGTACTTATGAGTTTAGAAAGGTTTCCATGTGTGAAGTGGCCAAGGATGCTTGGGACATCCTGGCTACTATTCACGAGGGCACATCGTCCGTCAAGAACGACAGACTACAAGAACTAGCTACTAGGTTTGAAATGACTCGGATGAAGGAGGATGAAACCTTCGATGAATTTTATGCTGAAATAAATGACACTGATAAGCGGTGGACTGAGAAATCTAAGGACAATAATCGTCATTTTAGAACGGGTATGAACGAAACTAGAGATGAGAAGGATAAGAAATCCCAAACCATTAGGTGTCATGAGTGTCAAGGATTTGGACATATTCGCGCTAAATGCCCTACCTTCCTGAAGTCAAAGGGAAAGAAGGTCATAACAGTGTCTCTTTCTGATGATGAAAAAGGAGATGATGAAGATTCTGATGACTCAGGATCAGAAATGAACTTCACCCACATGGCATTTACCTGTAAAGTGAGTGATCATAAGGAAGTTGGAGCTGTCAATGAACCTATGGACAGATCAGAGTGCTCTGAGCAAAGTGACTCAGAGAATGATGAGGATATCCAGACAACTTTCACTGAGTTATTCAATGAGAGTTTGAGCATCAAACAGACAAATATTGAAATGACCAAACAACTTAGAGAGACTGAACTTGAAATAAATGAGGCTCAAGGAAAGAAACAAGGGATTGGGAGACAAGATCAAGTCTTTAGAAAAAGAACTTGAACAGACTCGATCACAACTGTCTGTTTTCTCGTGTGGGTCTCAAAAGATTGATCATATGATAAGCCTAGGTGTGCCATCTAGTGACAAGAGAGGTCTAGGTTTTTTTAAGACTGATGACAAGAGTGCCTCAACTTCCAAAACTATTTTTGTTCCTGCTGAAAATTCTATTGCCAAACCTATTAGGGATGTTCCCCATAGAATATTAGGTAAACAATCTAGCACCAGAGTCAACCCTTCTCATGTTCAGCCAAAAATTTCAGATGCTCAACCTAGGTTTGTTCCCACATGTCACTATTGTGGCAAAATAGGTCACACTCGACCTAAGTGTTTCAAGCTCAGAAAAAACAGCTCTAGATCTAGGAAGATCTCTCATAAAAAAGATTCAAGCGCTTTAGCTCAACAAGTTTTTGAATTAGCTCGTCAGACCAAACTCATTAGTGAGAGATTAGCCTTGTTGACTAGGAACTCATGATCAAATAAAAATCCTAAAAAAGCCTGGGTTAGGAAGGAAGAGTGCTATATTGCTCATATAGCCCTCAAGGCTAGAGACAACCAAATGTGGTACTTTGATAGTGGATGCTTCAGACACATGTATGGAGATAAAGCTATGTTTGTGTTTCTCGAAGAAACCATGACTGGGATTGTGACATTTGGTGATGGAGGAAGGGCACCGATTATGGGGAAAGAGAGAATAAGCTTGCCTGGTCTCCCTGTCCTTAATGATGTCCTGTATGTCGAAGGGCTGACTGCCAATCTTCTGAGTGTTAGTCATTTATGTGATACTGGCCTAGATGTTCGCTTTGAGAAGAAAACGTGTTCCGTGTATAATGCTTAAGACGAGTGTATTATTAAGGGTCTTAGAACTACCAACAACTGCTATGGGATTTTCGTTGGTCAATCCTCTGTGTGTAATGCAGTTAGTTTAGATGAGATTGACATATGGCATCAAAGGTTATGACACATAAATTATCATGACTTATCTAAAGTTTCGAAACAGAATCTCATTATTGATCTTCCTAAATTAGGAAATAAGGGTAACCTTGTGTGTGGCCCATGTCAGTTAGGAAAGCAGACTAGAGCTAAACATACTCGTGTCTCTCACATTATTACCAAAAGACCTTTAGAACTTCTTCATATGGATCTTATGGGTCATTCCAATACCAAAAGTTTAGGAGGGAAAAAATATATTCTGGTCGTGGCAGATGATTTCTCTAGATACACTTGGGTAGACCTTCTTCGGGAAAAATCTGAAGCTACTGAAATCATCCAAGTATTGTGCATGAGACTGATGACTGAGAAAGATCTGAACATTTCTATGATTCGGACTGACCATGGTCGTGAGTTCTAAAATTCCAATCTCGGATCCTTTTGTGCCAACAAGGGCATAAAGCAGGAGTTCTCCGCCCCTATTACTCCACATCATAATTGAATTGTTGAGAGGAAAAATAGATTTATCCAGGAAATGGATCGTGTCATGATTCACAGTAAAAGGATCACTTTGCATTTTTGGGGAGAAGCTGTGTGCACAGCCTGTCACATTATCAATCGTGTATTTCTTAGACCTGGAACTGACAAAGACTCCTTATGAAATATGGAAGGGTAAGAAACCTACAGTCAAATACTTCAGGGTGTTTGGTAGTACTTGCTACATTCTGAGAGACAGATAGAATCTCGCAAAGTTTGATGCCAAAAGTGATGAAGATATGTTTTTATGATACTCTAAGAATAGTAGAGCCTATAGAGTGTTTAATAAATGTACTCCTTACGGTTATGGAAACTATCAATGTGACTGTGGACGATGCTGACTGCAGTCTTGATGATGAGAAAGAGTCAATTCCTATTACTGACAGTGATGAAGAACCTGATGGTGTAGGATCATCTGACAACACGATTAAACTTGATCATCCTAAACAATATGCCTCACCTAAGAGCAACAAATATCACGAGATGGTCTCATCATCTCGTGTCAAGCTAAATCATCCTAAAGAGAACGTCCTTGGTGATGTCGCATAGGGTTTGAGACTACGTGGGAGATTGATTAATCAATTATCATTTGCTTGTTACGTGTCTCAGATTGAGCCTAAAAAGGTTGAATAAGCTCTTTTGGATGAGAACTGGGTGAATGCCATGCATGAAGAATTAAATCAATTCACTCATAATGATGTCTGACACATTGTCCCTAGACCTAAGAATACTAATGTGATTGGAACCAAGTGGATCTTCAAGAACAAGACTGATAAACATGGTACCATAACAAAGAACAAGGCTCGTCTAGTGGCTCAAGGCTATACCCAGGTTGAAGGGATAGATTATGATGAGACATTTGCCCCAGTGGCCAGGTTAGAATCTATTTGTATCATTCTCGCTCTTGCTTGTAGTATGAGATTTAAGCTATATCATATGGATGTCAAAAGTGCCTTCTTGAATGGTGTTATACAAGAAGAAGTTTATGTAGAGCAGCCTCAAGGATTTGTGGATATTGATCATCCTGAATCTGTCTATAGGTTGAAGAAAGCTCTGTATGGTCTCAAACAAGCTCACAGAGCTTGATATGATCGTCTCACCTCCTATCTTTTAGATCACAGTTACTCTCGATGGGGAGTTGACCGAACTATGTTTATTCGAAATGTCGATGGCATAATTACCATTGCTCAAGTATATGTCGACGACATCATTTTTGGTTCACCTCGTGACTCCCTTGCATATGAGTTTGCCGATGCTATGACACAAGAGTTTGAGATGAGCATGATAAGAGAGCTAAATTATTTTCTTGGGCTCCAAGTTAAGCAACTTGGAAATGAGACGTATGTCTCCCAATCCAAGTATGCTAGGAATCTAGTCAAACTTTTCGGATTGGAAGGTAAGAAACACACTAGAACTCCCATGAGTACTAGTTTGAAGCTTACTAGTGATTTATGTGGCAACAATGTGGATCATACATTGTACAGAAGTATGATAGGTAGTTTGTTGTACTTAACAGCAAGCAGACCTGACATTGCCTTTAGTGTAGGAGTTTGTGCTCGATTTCAGGCAAATCTTAAGGAATCTCATTTGAGCGCTGTGAAACGTATCATTCGTTATGTTCACAGCACTATCGAGTATGGGTTAATGTATATTGAGAACTCTAATATTGTCCTAGTTAGTTACTCTGATGCTGATTGGGCTGGTTGCGCAGAAGATAGGAAGAACACTACTGATGGATATTTCTATGTGGGTACTAATCTTGTAGCATGGATGAGCAAGAAGCAAATGCCGTTTCATTATCCACGTCCGAAGCAGAATACATGGCAGCTGGGAGTTGTTGCACTCAATTGCTCTGGATGAAACAAATGTCAAATGATTATGGGATTACTCAAGGCACTATGACAGTCGTTTGTGACAATTCTAGTGCTATAAACATATCCAAAAATCCAGTTCAACATTCTCGCACTAAACACATTGACATTCGTCATCATTTCATTCGCGAACTGGTTGAATCTAAGGTCGTTTCTCTTGAGTATCTTCCCACCGAATACCAATTCGTTGACCTGTTTACCAAACCTCTTGACAATATTCGATTTGAATTTCTTCGGTCAGCCATAGGGATGTGCACTTCTCCGTAGCTCTCTGTCTTTCGTGTGTGTGAGTGCGTGAGTTTCTCATTTTTTTTTTCATTTTCTTCTTCGACTTTATTTTCATTTTGTCCTTTATTTTTTTCTTCTTCTTTCGAAATGTGTTTCTTTTCTCTGCATGTTACCATTATATGAGTTCATTCGTTTCATATAAAAAAAAGACTGATTTCACTTGCACTGGAATATCTATTTTCTGTCCATCTCTTGTGATCCCAATCTAGCTAGTAGATGTGTTCCATGATTCCCCATCCTGTGACTTGGTTTGCATCTATGGTGTCTATTACCTCTTAGTATGATTGGTGCTTGACTTATATCACTCACTATTTTTATATATGAAACTTGATCACATGTATGGTGTCTTGGATTAGTAGCTTGTGACTCTTCTTGTTCGGATCTCTGTATGGTATGACCTTTGACTAGTTGATAAGTGTAGTTTATACCCACTTATTATGGCATTTTTAGGTTACTGTTTTGTTATATTTAGAGATATTTAAATGTCATTTATAGCTTATTTGGTGTTTTATTTGTAGGGACATTAATACATGGATCCTGGGGAAATTACACATGTTTTGGGGACCATACGGGAGCATATGACACAACTCAGGAACAAATGCATCATTCGCGCCCCGGCGCAGAAGACCCAGCCAAGTTCCCGAGAGAAAGGCGCTATGGCGCCATCAATATAAACTATTAAATGGCGCCAAGGCGCCACAAAAACAAACGAAGACAACATGCGCCTTGGCGCCACATACAAAAGAAATAATGGCGCCATGGCGCCTGTTGAAGAAATCAGGAAGGCGCCATGGCGCCCTCAAGCCCAAATTTTCCATACATAATCCTGAGGATTTGGCGCCCAGACGCCAATTAGATCAGCTGTAGCGCTACGGAAGAGTCAGACGCGTTTCAGGATTTATTTTTTAGGGTTCTTAAGATCCCTAATGATACCCAATGACTCCATGCCTCCACTATAAATATAATAATTCGTCCAGAATTAAAGGGGGAGGCTAATACACTGCAAAAAATACAGAAATAAATATTTTTAGAGATCCAAGGAGAGGATTGAAGAGCAACAAGATGAGACAATGGCTGTAATATCCGGAGAAGAAGAGATTCAATTCGGGTTATATCTTCTTGTTTCTTTCTTAGAACTCTAATGATATCCATTAGATTCATGACTTATTATTCATTGTTTTATTTTATTGTCATGAACTAACTCCTTAATTCTGGAGAATGATGTAATCTATGCTTGAACCTTGTATTTTGTTTATCAATTTTGTTATGAAGTTTTATTGAATTTATTTATATTCTTTTGAGTTTAATGCTTCTTAATTGTTGGCCACAATTGAAGATGATATATGTTTAGAATCTATCACTCGAGAGAAAGGATTTTGAATAGATCTAGAGAATATAGCCTAGGATTTTATAGAGTTCGAGAGAATCTGTAATCCTTTGAAGTCGTTAACATAGAATCACAAAGCGTAAGGAATTGTTGACTATTGGATTTTTATAGAGATATCGAAGTCTATAGTTGATGATATTTTCACTCGGCACTCGAGAGAGGGAATGGATATTTTTGGAGTCTTGACTTATAAATAATATAACTTAACAAGGATTAATTGGCATGACAAATACATAGGCGACAACTAGGTGAGATCAGGATCCAGAATCTCTATCGTATTAGTTCCTCCTATCTAAGTATTTTTTTATATTTTATTTATTTCATTAAATCTTTATAAATTATCGTCTAAATAAAGTTAGGATTATCAATTGTAGTACTTAATGCGAGTTAACGCAATCCATGTGGGTTCGACACTCTTTCACTGATTTATACTAAAACTTGACACCGTACACTTGCGGTACGATATAAAATATCACAACAAGTTTTTGGCGCCGTTGCCGGGGATTGTTTGTTAATTCACATTAATACTACTACCAAGTAATCTTAGCTTTAATTTTTATTTTTATTTTTCATTTTATTTTATTTTCTTTATTTTTGTCTTAAGTTTTATTTTTGTTTTTATTTCTTATTTCTTTTTTTTTTCTTTTTATTTTTATTTTATTTTTTTGTTTGGTTTTATATTTTTCGTACGAGGTGAGTTTGAAAAGAAGCAATGGCAGATCCTATTGGTGCACTGATAACTCAAGTATCGTCCCTCACGACTTATCTAGCAGTATTGACAAATCAAATGGGCCAATCGTCTATTGAAGCAGCTTCTACTAATGGAATGGTTTTTCCCAACAAAGGAGCAGGATTTGAACAAGTACAGTATGTGAACAATCGGAACTTCAACAACTATAGAGGCAGTCCTATGCCTAATTATTATCATCCGAATTTTTCATATGCTGATATGGAGAACGTTTTGCAACATCCTCATGGCTTCAATTATCTAAGAGCTGAGCAGAAACCTTCATTAGAAGACCTCATGAGCACGTTTGTAGCTACAGCTTCAGAGAGGTTTGAGAATAATGAGTCAAGGCTGGATAACATCGAAACACGAATGGGCAATATAGAGGCAAATATGAAATCTTTAGAAGCGCAAATTGGGTTGCTTGTTTCTTCCATGGCCAATCAACAGACATGGGTATTTCCGAGTGATATTGAAGTCAACCCCAATGAGAAATGTCAAATCATAACATGTAGGAGCGGAAAAGAGTTTAAAGACACCTCCCAGGACTTAGGCAATAAAGAAAATGAAATGGTATTTCATGACGAAACAGTAACAGAAGAAGAGAACAAAGGTGAATTGATAATGAAGGTCAATATGAAGAAATCACCTTCAGTGTTTTCAAAGCCATGCCGAGTTCTCAAGGTGATGCAGACTGTCACATGATAGATACAGTAGAAAATGGAGTTGAAACCAGACAGGGTGAATCAGTATTTCAGCAACCTATGAGCATAATGCAGCCATGCATAAAAGAAGATTCTCTGCAGCTAAACTCAAAACCACTCCCAAAGCGCCGTAAAAAGAGGAAAAGAAAGGCCAGTACTCACTTGGAGATGATCACTACAAGGTTAAAAAGGAGGCCGAGCCAATTTTTCCGAACGTGCAATCCAGAATTTCCAATTGACGGACAATCTACATATCCTGATGGACCATCTATGAATAAATTACCACAGCCTGCCAAGCTATCTTTTTCATGTCATAAGAACCGGTGGATACCAAAGAAGAAGGAAGATGAGATTACCCGGTTCACTACGTTTAAGCCACCATAACCATTTTGGGTGGTTGCGTCTGGCTGAAGACGTTAAACTTAGCATTAGCGGGGAGGCAACCCTTGCATTTATTTTATTATTATTTTCTTTAATTTTAATTTTAATATTTTAATTTTATTTTATTTTATTGTGTGCTATTTATTAATCTGCATGTTATTTATGTAGGTAGCACGAGACACACAATGCCCGCGCAACCAAATTCTAACCAGAAATAGTCTAATCAACTCCATGCACAGTAATGTTGTTCCTCACTCTTGTCATTTAATTTTTTATCTTACATTGATGACAATGCAAGTTTTAAGTTTGGGGGTGTGTGCATGCTGTTTACTTGCTATTTAGTTGTTAAAAAAAATTGTTTTAGTCTTTGATAGTAAAACATAAATCCTGTGATAATATTGTTTGTTTATAGGTGAAATTTTAGAAACGATAAGTGCCCGATTTACTTTTATTTGATGCCTTGAATAGTTGATCTATATTAGACTCGTAAGCACTTAAAAATAGGTTTTTAGCAGTGAAAACTTAAGTAGTTGACAAGGTGACTAGTTGAAGAAATTGCATGTCGATGAATGACTGTTTGCTTAGATATCTATCTTGATTTGCTAGTGTTATGAAGTATGGCATAGCTAAAAAGAAAAATGTCTCTAAAGAAAGAAAATAAACCACATATAACCGATAAGCGTGAAACTACCCATAGGCGAGTATTAGGACCACCATGAGGAGAAATGCTACCTTAAAGGGTAGGTGAGTTGAAAAAACAATGAGTGCAAAAATGAGAAAAGAAAAAGAGACAAGAAAAGAAAAGAAAAATCATACCATATTGAGCACGAAATAAAGCAATTACATAGCATAATTGAGATATCTAGGTTGGTTTGACCAATCGATTCTAATTTTTAAACGAAATCATTGAGTTGGCCTACTTATGAGTCAAGTTGTGACCGAACCTTTAAACACACACACACCATGAGTCAAGCTTAGATAATTTATTCAAGAATTTGGATTCGAGTTGCAATTGTGTACTTTGAAGGTTCTTAAATTTCATTTATAACCTTTCTTTGAGGAAAATTTTATGTGCAACTATCGTGACTATCTTTTGTTATTTTCTATATTTTTTGCATGATTGTGTGTGAATGACGTTTATGGGTATCGTCACTGTAAGCCCTCACGAGACTATAACTCGTCCACTAGGGTCGCCTAGGGATTTAAAGACTTGTTGCATACGCTAAATGCAATCGTGATCCCTACGAAAGTGGCTTAGTTAATTTAGTTATTTTTAATTGTTTATTTGAATTTAGTTTTTATTCTTATTTTTGCTCGGGACTAACAAAACCTTAAGTTTGGGGGTATTTGATAAGTGTGGTTTATACCCACTTATTACGACATTTTTAGCTTAATGTTTTGTTATATTTATAGATATTTAAATGTCATTTATAGCTTATTTGGTGTTTTATTTGTAGGGACATTAATACATGGATCCTGGGGAAATTACACGTGTTTTGGGGACCATACGGGAGCATAGGACACAACTCAGGAACAAATGCATCATTCGCGCCCCGGCGCAGAAGACCCAGCCAAGTTCCCAAGAGAAAGGCGTCGTGGCCCCACAATTGTTCATTAATTATGGCGCTAAGGCGCCCATTATTTCCAAAAGCAATGGCGCCAAGGCGCCATCAATATCAACTATTAAATGGCGCAAAAACAAACAAATACAACATGCGCCTTGGCGCCCCATACAAAAGAAATAATGGCGCCATGACGCTTGTTGAACAAATCAGGAAGCCGCCATGGCGCCCTCAAGCCCAAATTTGCCATACATAATCCCGAGGATTTGGTGCCCAGGCGCCAATTAGATCAGCTGTAGCGCTACGGAAGAGTCAGACGCGTTTCATGATTTATTTTTTAGGGTTTTTAAGATCCCTAATGATACCCAATGACTCCCTGCCTCCACTATAAATATAATAATTCGTCCAGAATTAAAGGGGGAGGCTAATACACTGCACAAAACACAGAAATAAATATTTTTAGAAATCCAATGAGAGGATTGAAGAGCAACAAGAGGAGACAAGGGCTGTAATATCCGGAGAAGAAGAGATTCAATTCGGGTTATATCTTCTTATTTCTTTCTTAGAACTCTAATGATTTCCATTAGATTCATGACTTATTATTCATTGTTTTATTTTATTGTCATGAACTAACTTCTTAATTCTGGAGAATGATGTAATCTATGTTTGAACCTTGTATTTTGTTTATCAATTTTGTTATGAAGTTTTATTGAATTTATTTATATTCTTTTGAGTTTAATGCTTCTTAATTGTTGGCCACAATTGAAGATGATATATGTTCAGAATCTATCACTCGAGAGAAAGGATTTTGAATAGATCTAGAGAATATAGCCTAGGATTTTATAGAGTTCGAGAGAATCTGTAATCCTTTGAAGTCGTTAACATAGAATCACAAAGCGTAAAGAATTGTTGACTATTGGATTTTTATAGAGATATCGAAGTCTATGGTTGATGATATTTTCACTCGGCACTCGAGAGAGGGAGTGGATATTTTCGGAGTCTTGACTTATAAATAATATAACTGAACAAGGATTATTTGGCATGACAAATACATAGGCGACAACTAGGTGAGATCATGATCCAGAATCTCTATCGTATTAGTTCCTTCTATCTAAGTATTTTTTATATTTTATTTATTTCATTAAATCTTTGTAAATTATCGTCTAAATAAAGTTAGGATTATCAATTGTAGTACTTAATGCGAGTTAACGCAATCCCTGTGGGTTCGACACTCTTTCACTGATTTATAATAAAACTTGACACCGTACACTTGCGGTACGATATAAAATATCACAACACTAGTTGACCATTGTGCCCATCTTCTGTGGTTATAGTATAAAAAAAAACAAAACAAAAAATTTGTGACTCATGAAAAGCAACAAAAGACAAGGGCAAAACCCTTCACTCGAAAGAGATATATGCTTATGAGGTCGGTTTTAAAAGGGAGATCTATTACACAATCTATCTTGGTCCTAATGGCACTGGGTTTGACTACCATTCTGTGAGTCCCGTAAGTTCTTGGGTTCGGACTTCATGTGTATGCTTTATTCAACCCATAAATTTCAGATCTTAACTTTTATCTTGTTGTGCACATTTTCTTCACTCAAACTCCAGTTATACTGAGTTGTTAATTTTCATCACGTAAAGTTGTGTTTATCTAGTGTGGGTGGCGTGTTTCCCCATTTTTGCTATTGGTTTGGGATCATTGGTTGATGTACCGTGCTTGAGTTGTGTTTTGCTACCTGTCAGACTGTCCACGTTCGTGTACCGTTCGTTCTTTCGTTCGAACGTGTTCCTCCAGACCCTCTTCATTCGTGTACCATTCATTCTCACATTCGCACGTTTTTTTTAAACAGTGTCCTGGCATTCGTTGTTCGTTCGACTCATGTTCGAATGCATTCTGGGTATTTAAATTTTTTCCCCTTTTGTGCGTTCGCACGTCTCTTTTCCTCTTTTTTTTTTCAAAAACACATTCCATCTCCTCTCATTCCTCCTCCTCTTCTTATCCCCTTAGGTGTTGTGTTCATCTGCTCATTCTTTCTTGACTTTGTCCCTCTCTACGGTAAGTTTTATTTTATCTTTTTGCTGTTTTTTGGTTTTTCTTAGGTTTTCATTTTTTCTTTTTAAGTTTCTTTTGTTTCCCTATTGTTTTAGCCTTCTTTCTTCGATTGAAGGCTTATGTTTTCTCATGATATTTTGTTTATTGTTGTTTTAGCCTTCTTTCTTCGATTGAAGGCTTATGTTGTCTTGTGATATTTTGTTTATTGTTTTTGTGTGTCCTTGTGTGTGGGAAATGCATTTTTCTAAGTCACGTTTTTCTGTCTATGTTGATGTCGCGTTCGAACGCTTAAGAACGACGTTCGAACGCCCTGTGTTATTTTTTTCCTCTTCTATTTTCACAGTGTTTCTATTACATATTGTTCTAATTTGTTTCCTTTTCTTCTTCTATTGTGTTTTAGATGCCTAAGAAGTCGATTCCCTCCAGGAGACGTCTTCACGACTCCATCCTCATGATCATTTTTGCAGTCCCGTGGCTGTCCGACTTTTCGACGATCACTTCTCTAGGCGCAGCCTCTGTTTGGAGCGTAATGTTTTGGAGAATGAGTTGCGCAATTCCGGGGTTACATCCATTCTTCTCAATCGGGGCTGAGGCACGCTCCTTTCCAGATTTGTTGGGCCATCCACCTCACTAATCCAGAAGTTATATTCCAACATGGAGGTGGTTTCCCCTACTTCATTCTCGGTGTTTATTCGAGGCCACCACCTGGACATTGACATTTCTATCTTGTCTCGGATTTTTGCCATCTCTGAGGTTCCCTATCCCCATTACACTTGGCAGCTTAATCAAGGCCCTTCTGATCAACTTATTCTGGATATTGCCTCTGGCGAGCATCATCCATTCACAGGTGGTACGATCGTCGTTACTACTTTGCAGCCACCCTATCAGTTGCTTAACCAGATCGTGTGTCACAACTTGTGGCCTAAATCCTATGTTAACACTCAACCCATCTCCCGGATTGCTTTCCTCTACGCCATCGAGCAGGGGTTGTCCATTGACATCCTCGATGTCATTTTGCGCGAGATGAATCGTATCCACACCTCTTCTTATACTACACACACTCTTCATTACAGATGCCTTATCTGCCGGATCATCTTGGCATTGCGTCCAGACTTTGTGCATGATCCTCCGCTTCCTCTTTTGAAGCCCATTGGACGTCAGACTGTGTCATGAGGAGCCATTCATCTCCCTGCACATGCTCGTGAGCCTGCTCCCTCACTAGCTACTGAACCTATTTTTGCTCCATCTGCTGCTCCTCCAGCCTCAGCTTCTGCCTCCTCCTCTTCCGCTGGTCCTCCTCCGGATTTTTATCAGCGCATATTGGAATCTCATACGACTATACTGGCTCAGTTTCGGCTGCTTTCTGGAGGCCAATTTGAGATCCACTCTTCAATTCACCGTCTAGAGTCCCGTGTTGATTGGCTTTATGAGCATGCTCAGCCAGGCTCTAACGACGAGAGTTCTTCTGCCGGTTCTGAGTCTGATTCCTAGCTTAGCTTTGCTTTTCTATTTTTTTATAGTTATCCTCCTTTGTCATTTCGTGTCAAAAAGGGGGAGAATTTTGGGGTTATTAGATTCAGGGGGAGCTCATTTGTTATTTGATGTATTTGAATTGATGTTAAAAACTGTCAATGAAATGTACTTGCTATTTATGAAATGAAACCCGCCTTTGTTCTATCTTGCCAGCATTTAATTAATATTTATTTTTGTTTACTCACACATTATTATGCTATGATATTTTCCCTTGCTTTTCACGGGTTTTTCTGTTTGTGGGTGTTTCATATAGCAGAAATTCAATTGCGTTTCTTCAGCACTTCGAGACTTAGGACTAGATTGAGTATTATTGTAACTAGTCTGTGTCTTGATGGTGGACACTGACTATTTTTGGGTTTTTGTTTGTTTTAGTCCTTGTATTAGGTAGTTTTGTCACCGAATGCCAAAGGGGGAGTTTGTTGGGTTTTTATGTTGGAACATTCTGTAACAAACTGTGTTACATTGAGTTGTAATTAGTCTTGAAGTACTTGGGTGTATTGCTGACATGACAGAGGATTATATCTGAGCTGCGTTCGTGGAAAGTTCGTGTATGCGTTTGAACGCATGGCATTAGTGGCACGTTCTCTTCTGCGTTCGAACGTCTCGAGTTTATGGAACGTTCTTATTTTGGTTCGAATGGTGTCATTCCAGAGAGTAAATTTTTGAGGCACGTTCTTGGTGAGTTCGAACAGGGACATTCCAGTGAGCAAACGTTTGAGGCATATTCTTGGTGCTTCGAATGGGATCATTCCAAAGAGTAACCATTCAAGGCACATTCCCATTTCGTTCGAACGAACTCTTTCTAGAGTCTTCACGTTCGAGTTATATTATTGTTTCGTTCGAATGCCCTTTGCAAAAGTCCTCATGTTTGTGGCGTGTTTTATTTGCGTTCGAACGCCAGTCACATCTTTTATTTTCCAGATGTGTTTTTAAACCTATTTTTCCCTTTAGAAAACCCTATCTATAAAAGCATTCTCTCACCCCCTTCTCAAGAGGAGGAAAACACATTAACCTAAACACCTTTTCTTTTCTTTTTTCCCAAACTTGTGAAGATCTCTCTTGAAGACTCAATTTTATTTCATGTCTTCTTTCTTGTGAGTGATCTTCTTGTATCTTCACCATCCACCATTCATACACAACCTGACCAATATCTAAGCCTTCTGAGGATTGAAGGTTGAGATTGTATTTCAAAGATCTGTAGGGTAGAATAGCAGATTCAATTCACTGAGACTTCAGACGGTCTGAAGGAAAATGCTTGGTGCAAGCTCGGGGAGTTCCTTGGGTGATTACAGTTGTGGGAATAGAGTCAGCAAAGTTGTTGCTTTAGGTCTTTTCACCATCTCTGTAAGTTTTTCTCATATAGTGGATTTGGGTGGTAGCCTATACCCGGAGTGGTTTTTTACTCTCACGAGTTTTCCACTTTGTAAACAAATCTACTTGTTCCCTTTTAGTGTTTCTGCAGTTTATTATTTATAATTGATGCTTTTCTTTGTTTGATTTGTTTATCTTGTGGTTGATTGTTATCCTGTTGTAGGATCTATATTCGAAACGTGTTTTGGATAGAGAAGTAATTTTAATTTCTGCTCATTACACCTATTCCCCCCATAGGTGATTAGGGTCAGAACTTTGTTATTTTCAATTGGTATCAGAGCTTGAGCCTGGTCCTTGACCCTTTTCCAAATGGATAGAAGTCAACCTTTGAATTGCCCCCCGTTCTTTGATGGGACTGAGTATTCCCACTAGAAAGTTCGCATGAGAGCTTTCCTCAAATATCTAGATGAGAGAGTGTAGATGTCAGTGGAGTATGGGTGGAAACCTCATGTGGTCACAGTCAATGGGGTTTCCTCTCCAAAAGACAAACCTTCCTGGTCCAATGAAGAGTTTGATGAATGTAATAGGAATAACAAAGCTATCAATGCCATACATGCCGCTATTTGTACTTATGAGTTTAGAAAGGTTTCCATGTGTGAAGTGGCCAAAGATGCTTGGGACATCCTGGCTACTGTTTACGAGGGCACATCGTCCGTCAAGAACAACAGACTACAAGAACTAGCTACTAGGTTTGAAATGACTCGGATGAAGGAGGATGAAACCTTCGATGAATTTTATGCCGAAATAAATGACATTGTCAATGCTAGTTTTAACTTAGGTGAAACTATCCCCACTAACTGTATCCTTAGATCGCTCCCCGAAATTTTTTTACCCAAGATCACTGTTGTAGAGGAGAGCAAAGATATAGACAAGCTGATGTTAGAGGATCTTGTGGGTAATCTTCAAGTTTACTGGGTTTAGAAAGTCCAAAAATATAGCCATGAAATCTGTGAAAGTTGAAAATCGCGATATATCAGATGATGACAAAGACACATCTTTCTCAGATGCTGACATGGTCATGTTTGTGAAACGATTTAAGAAGTTTATGAATCCTAAGAAAAGTGGCAATGACTTTTAGCTCTATCCTTAAGGGCAAAGGGGAAGAACTTAAGTCTAATTGTGTCTGTAGTCCGAAACCGATCATGGAAAGTTGCTACAACCTCTTCAAATTCTCTAATGTGCACATAAAGGTTCTCATTCTCCAAACCATGAAAGGTTGGGAGATACTGTATCATTCCAGTTTCAAAATCTATATGTGGTGCATTAGGAGGAAACATGATGCATGATGGTGTAGCTGTGCGAGTGGGATGAAGGTACTCTTCAAGAGTCCTCGTGTGTGGTCTCTCGTACTCACTCATGCTGTGTGTGTTAGATGGATGGTGTGGCAAAAAGATTATCAAACAGACTTTCTGAGTCTGAGTTTTCCTCTTCAATCCTAACAAATCTACCAAACCTATCTTTACGTCTAGGCATGCAATTAAACACGAGTAAAACAAGGACAAAAACAAATGAATAAACTAAAAATCAAAATCTAAACTAAAACTAAAATTGAAATTAAATAAATAAAATAGAAAATAAAAATAATAAAAATTAAAGGTGGAACGAAGTTACCGCTTTGTTGTTGACTAAGCAAACCTGCTCATTTTGCTTGTAAACCGTCTCCCCGGCAACAGCGCCAAAATTTGATTACGCCCAAAAAGTACTTGCGGTTATCGCAGTATAGTTGGGGTGTCGATTCCTCAGAGAGATGGTTACAAGGAACTAATTTACTTAAACAAAAAGGTTAGCAATAACTTAATGAAAAGATAATGATTGAGTTGGTAATTAAAAATAAAGATTATGAAAAATATGCAGGAATTATCAATAGAGAAAAACAGCAAAGCGTCAGGAATCCATGTTGTATCAACTTCCTATATCCAGTTATTGATTCATTTTATTACTCAATTAAAGGTTTCACATCTCAAACCAACAATCAGAAGATATTCAATTTAAAGCACATTAAATTCTAAGGTAATCGATGATTTACTTTCTCTATGTTAACATCAGACAAATTTATCATTATGACCTATCTAACGTTGACAATATACCCACAGGGAATACTATAGCAGAAGATCAACTCATAAAATAACTTTACCAGTCACAACTGGGTTCCCCAATCACACATAGAATAAGCATGACTATTCCTATATGCAAGTTGGTAAAACACAATCTCTTGGTTCATAAATCGAAAGATAATAAAGAATAATAAAACATCAATTGTATTAAACGTTAAAAAGCATTCAATAATCAACAACATAAATATAAGAAATCGATTACAAGAGTTCATCCTTAGCTTTGCCTAGGAGATTAGTTCTCCATAGAAGAAAGAGATATAGACTGAAGAGATTGCATCAGCATCTTGTCCGGTGCGAAGTTTCTTTGTTCTTCTCTTTCAACTATGTTTTAATCTCTTTGTTATGTGCTTTTTCCCTTTTTCTTTCTGTTTCTTCTCTCCTCCCTTAGGGTTTGGACAAACTTGGGTTTATATAGAGAAGTCCCGGAGTCCTTATGCATAAAATATAAACTAAACAGGATCATGGAAAACGTCTCTACATCGCGACGCGCGGCCGGGCTTGCAGGATTATGATTCTTGTGTTTCCGCTCGTTTCCTGTGTGCTTTCGATACATCTATAAGGTCCCGAAACATGTGTAATTGCTCCAATATACATATTCCATTGCTTCCTAATAACAAAGCACAAAATAAACTATAATTAAGATCAAACACATGATAATCAAACTGAATTAGTGATGTT
Source organism: Zanthoxylum bungeanum (assembly GCA_019454045.1). Taxonomy (NCBI): domain Eukaryota; kingdom Viridiplantae; phylum Streptophyta; class Magnoliopsida; order Sapindales; family Rutaceae; genus Zanthoxylum; species Zanthoxylum bungeanum. The sequence continues at coordinate 40,912 of SKCR01041312.1, read as the reverse complement.
CAAAGTTCATTTTCATGCATTTATCAGTGTACTTTGTTGATTTCTTCATGTGGTACACAACACCGCAATAACTGATCAGCATATCGCTTAAATAGGTATGGTTCATCCCAGATGTAGTGCTTGACTTTACTGAAAAACTTCTTCATTTGCTGATGTGTCCATTCCTACGGCCATTTTTCTGATACTATGTAATTCAGATAGTCAGCATACCATAGAACTTCCTGATGCTTGATGGTAAATAGCTGTTCATCTGGAAACGTTACATTGATTGTCAGCTCAGTGCCAGTTGTATCTCCATTTTCTAGCCTCGACATGTGATATGCCACTTGATTCTCTGTCCCATTTGTATCACGGATTTCCGCATCGAATTCTTGCAGTAAAAGTACCCAACGGATCAATCTGGGCTTGGCATCTTTCTTTGAAATCAGATATTTGATGGCTGAATGATCTGTGTAGACCACCACATTGGGACCTAGTAAATACAGGCGGAATTTTTCAAAAGCGAATACTACTGCCAGCAACTCCTTTTCAATTATTGTGTAGTTAAGTTGTGTTTCATTCAATAACTTGCTGGCGTAATAAATGGTGTGAAAAAATTTCGCCTTATGCTGTCCCAAGACCGCACCCACTGCAAAATCACTCGCATCACACATTACTTCAAAGGGGAGCGCCCAATCTGGCACTACTATGATGGGAGCAGAAACCAGCTTCTGTTTCAAGATTTCGTAAGCATGATGGCATTCTTTGGTGAAATGGAAGGGCACGTCTTTCTCCAGTAGATTGCATAATGGTTTGGCAATCTTGTATAAGTCTTTGATGAATCTTTTGTAGAATCTTGCAAGCCCAAAAAAACTTCGAATCCCTTTGATGGATGATGGTGGAAGTAGATTCTCTATCGTCTCAATCTATGTTTTATCTACCTCAATTCCTTTCTGTGAGATCTGATGTCTCAGGACAATGCCTTCCTGCACCATGAAGTGGCATGTCTCATAGTTCAGTACCAGATTAGTATCTTCACATCTTTGCAACACTTTTCCCAAATTTTACAAGCAGTGGTCAAACGAGTCTCCAAACACTGAAAAGTCATCCATGAAGACTTACATGCTTTGTTCTAGCATGTCTGAAACGATGGCCATCATGCATCGTTGAAACGTGGCAGGAGCATTATAGAGCCCAAATGGCATCACGCGGAATGCAAAAGTACCATACGGGCATGTGAATGTGGTTTTCTCCTGATCTTCTGGGATGATGGCAATCTGATTGTACCCCGAGTATCCGTCCAGAAAGCAGTAGTAATCATGCCCTGCCAGTCTATCTAGTATTTGGTTAATGAATGGTAACGGGAAATGATCCTTCCATAGAGCTTTGTTCAGCTTCCTGTAGTCCATACTAGACCCAGCCAGTGGTCCGGTTCGGTTCTGAACCGGACGGTTCCCGGTTCCACAATAAATATGGAACCGGTACCGAAACTGGAACTGAACCGTTTAGTTCCGGATCCGATTCCTGTTCCATTCAGTTTTGTTTACTTTATTGAAAATAAAAAATTGAGATTGATAAATTAATATAATTTAAAATTATGAATTTGAATTTATATAATAAACTTACATTACATAATTACATTAAATTACAAATAAAATTCTTATCTAAAAAAATAAAAAAAAATTAAATTAAAGAGCTTTAACTTAAATTTTTAAAAACATAAGTTGCCTACGTATCCTCCAGGGGTGAGAGGAATCAAAGCTCGCGTAGTTCCATTACATTTTAAAGATATTTCCCCATTGTACTTTTATAATTATTTAATTATCAATCATCATCAGTGCATGTTGATCCTTCAGCTCCAGTTCCGCTTGCACTTGCAGATGCATTATCGAACAAGTCTTCAAACTCATCAGGGGCATCTTCTTGTTGCCTTAGATCAACTCGGATCCAATCATCCACACATGATGTTGCTTCTAGGGTGCTTGGATGTAATGAAGACTGTCTGACTTCCAATATATTACCTCCCATGCTGAAGGCTTGCTCAACTGCAACGGTGGCAACAGGTGCTGCCAATATCTACCATTGGGGTAGGGAGCCCAACACCGATTAGTAGCCGTTGGGGGGTTGGAACTCTAGGGTTCCAAACCGGAACCTTAGGGTTCCGGTTGGAACCGTTGGAACTGAACTGTTCCAGTAGTTCCAACCGGTTCAATTAGGGTAGGAACCCTAACCGAACCGGTCAGGTTCCAATTCTGGAACCGAAATCGATTGGAACCGAAACCGTCTGGTTCCAACCGGTTCTATTCCGGTTCGGAACCGGAACCTTGGCCGGGTCTAGTCCATACACACTCTCCATCTAGTCACTGTTCTTGTTGGAATCGGCTCATTCTTTTCGTTAGTAACTACAGTCATTCCTTCTTTCTTGGGTACACATTGCATATGGCTTACCCAAGAGCTGTCAGAGATGGGGTAGATGATGGACTGATGCCTCATATGTCTGCTATAGTCCGGCCAATAGCTCTCTTGTGCTCACGTAGCACCCTTAGCAACTTATCCTCATGCACCCATGTTAGAGACGATGAAATAATAATATGTAATTCAGAAGAGTTCTCCAAGTTTGCATACCTGAGGTGGCTCGGATGTGGCTTTAGTTCCAGCTGTGGTGGTTCTTCTATGGATGGTTTGACTCGCCCATTTGTCAATAGTTCCAAGCTTTCTATCTGTAGTGTCGGCCTGAAGCGAGGGGCTCCATCAAGATAGTTTATACATTACATAATTTCCTCATCTAATTCTTTGTCAGTCATGTTGGTGATGCATGCTTCAAGTTTATCAGTGAAAAGTTTCATTGCATCTGTGTTCTAGATGACACTATCTATTACGTCAAGTCTAAAGCATTCCTCCTCCCTTATGTCATTTGGGAATTTCATGGCTTTAAAAATATTGAACGTTACTTCTTGGTCTTGCACCCTCATGGTTAATTCACATTTTTGTACATCAATGATGGTTCGACCTGTTGCTAAGAATGGTCTCCCAAGGATGATGGGTACGTCTTTGTCTTCCTCCATATCCAGAACAATGAAATATGATGGGAAAATGAATTTGTCGACCTTTACAAATACATCTTCCACTACCCTTCTTGGATATATGAGTGATCTGTCAATAAGTTGTAGAGTGACTGAGGTTGGCTTTGCTTCTCCAAGCTGCAGTTTCTTGTAAATAGACAACGACATCAAGTTAATACAAACACCTAAATCACATAAAGCCTTACCAAAGTAATGGTTCCCTACGGTGCAAGGGATGGTGAAACTGCCAGGATCCCTCAATTTTAGGGGGAGCTTCCTCTGAATGATGGTGCCGCATTCTTCTGTAAGTGATACAATTTCAAAATCACCAAATCTTCATTTTCTTGACAAAATATAATTCATGAATTTGACATAAATTGACATTTGCTCTAATACTTTTGCAAATGGAATGTTGATGCACAGCTTTTTGAAAATCTCCAAGAATCGAGCGAATGGCTTGTCCAATTTGTATTTCTGGAGACGCTGCTGATTACGCCCAAAAAGTACTTGCGGCTATCGCAATATTGTTGGGGTGTCGATTCCTCAGAGAGATGGTTACAATGAACTGATTTACTTAAAAAAAACGTTAGTAGCAACGTAATTAAATATACAAGGTTGAATTGATAATATAAGATAAAAATTAAGAAAAACACTTAGAAATATCAGTAGAGAAAAGCATCAAAGCGTCAGGAATCCCTCTTGTATCAAATCCCTATATTCAGTTATTGATTCATGTTATTATTCAATTGAAGGTTTCACATCCCAAACCAACAATCAGAAGATATTCAATTCTAAACATATTAAATTCCAATGTAACCAATGATTTATTTTCTCTATGTTAACAGCACACAAAGTTATCGTTATGACCTATCTAACGTCGAAAATATACCATCAGGAAATACTGCAGCAGAAGACCAACTCATAAAATAACTTTACCAGTCACAACTGGGTTCCCCAATCACACATAGAAAAAACATGACTGAATTTATATGCAAGTTGAATAAATACAGTTTCTGGATTCGTAAAACGAAAGATAATAAAGAATAATAAACATCAATTGTATTAAACGTTTAAGAGTCTTTAGGAATCAACAACATGAATATAAAAACTTAAATACAAGTGTTCATCATTAGCTTTGCCTAGGAGATTAGTTCTCTATGGAAGAAAGAGACATAGCCTGAAGAGATTGCAGTAGCATTCTGTCTGGTATGAAGTTTCTTCGTTCTTCAATCTCAAATTTGTGTTTGTGGCTCTTTGTTATGTGTTTCTTCTCTTGTTTTCTCCTCATTTTCTCTCTTTCTCTCCTTTTTTCTATCCCCCAGGGTTTTGGACGAACTTGGGTTTATATAAAGAAATCCCAGCGGCCTTATTTGCGTAAAAATAAACTAAACAAAAAACCATGGAATACGTATGCGCATCGCGACACATGGTATTTGCACATCGCGACGCGTGGCCGGCTTTGCAGGATTATGATTCATGTATTTTTTCTCGTCATGCGCGCTTCCGATGCGTCCATAAGGTCCCGAAACATGTGTAATTGATTCAATCTTTATGTTCCATTGCTTCCTAATAATAAAACATAAAATAAACTATAATTAAGATTAAATACATGATAATTAAGTCGAGTTAGCGATGTTCAAAGTATACTTTCATGCACTTATCAGTTGCGGAAAAGGTGGTAGTGGAGTAAATCTTTCTCGATCATTTTCTCTTGACTTCTTTCCCTCCGTCTTTAGATCTGCTTCATTGCTTTCTTTTGGAACTTTCTTATTAGATGCTTTGACTCTAACATCTTTATTAATTTCAGTGCCGCTTTTCAAGGTGATAGCTTGTCATTTCTCCTTCCCTCTACTCCTTGGATTTGGTTATGTGTCGCTAGGAAGGTTTATTTGCGGTCTGTAACTCTGAGCATTGGCCAGTTGTCTCATTTGATGCTCTAGTGCCTTCAAAGATGCTGCTTTAACATCCGATAATTCTGACGACTTATATGTTATCAGAGACCGACGATTATTACGCTATGAAAGATATGTTACATGATGAAAATCATATTAAAGTATGTACGTGCTCACAAAGTTACTTTTCAGGTATTCAATAATTCTCCGCAGTTCTGATATGGAATTTAACCAAGAATACAACTCGAACAGCCCGTAGTATTTCAGACATACCATTTTCATACGATTTTAGATTTTTATAAACGTTATATTTTCGGAAAGCTTAGATTGAGAACTACAACTTCCATGTTAAATAATTTTCCAAATTCGAAGCAGAAATAGGCCGAAAACGTAACTCAAAATTTTGGATGAATAATGCTCATGGACCCATCTAAAGAAATCTCAATATTCCTAAACTCTTCTTCAATAATTCCAATTACAAATAGCCTTGGTATAAAAAGGAAAACTATTTAAGCATCCCAATATTTGAAGGAAAAAAAATGGGAAAATGTGAAAATTGAAGAGAGAGAAGGAAGAAGGGAAAGAAGGAAGGGAAAATCTTTTTCCAACAAAATCAAACAATAATCATAGGCAACCCAATCCCCCACAAGCCTAAGAAGAAGAAAAGGGAGTTTGGAGGCTCTAATTGAGAAGAAAGAAGTTGATTCAAGAAGCCATAAAGAAGTAATGCTACCGAGACTCCAAATCTGTGAGTGGACACACTTTCCTTAAGTTATTTTTTTTCATTATATTGTTTTAAATATCACACTTACTTTTCCACATTTAGGGCGCTAGCCAAGTTTACTTTCAAAAAGATTTTGAAAAAGAATATTTTGAGAAATGATTTAGAAAAGTGATTATTACAAAAGCATGATTTTATGTTTCTGAGGCATGGGGAAAAACCCACCTCAATATGTAACTTGACTCAGATATGAAATTGACAGATTCATATATCATGTGCACACACAGTTCAGGACTAGGGATGACATATGCCCTAGATCCTAGATTCAAAGTCTGGAGGGTAGCATTGATTCGCACCCCCTGCTCTAGAAGGGATGACGATACGTAACGCCCATAGACCCTAGTTTCAGGGACATGTAGTGGCATGCTTTAGGGGACAACGATACATATTGCCACAATGTCATGGATTTGCAGAGACTCAGATACATATTTTCAGGAAACAGGTTTTCAAAGACGGATTTTCAAAAACAAGATTTTCAGACTAGTCTAATGGAAATTTTCCAGAGAAACAGTTTTTTGAAAAAGAGTTGTTTTCAGAAAGAAATAAGTTTTTAGAAAAAGTTTCAGAAAAAAAGATTTGAGAAAAGCTTTCAGAAAGGTTCAGTTTTCATTTCAAACCGTCCACTCATTAGGTCATTCAAACGATCTAACCCCCCCACTCCCAGTTTCTTTATTTTGTAGGTCACCCAAAAGATAAGATCGAGAGGATGAATACTGATGGCAGTCACTAGAGTGTTCAGTCCACCAGGTCAAGTCAGAGATAGAGTCCGGTCATATCAAATAAAGTTCAGTTCCAGATATTTGTAAAGTAAAATTATGTTTAAGTATTTTGTATAGAGTTGTTAAGATAAATGATGTAGAGTATTTAGTTGTGTGTATTGTTTTACATTCTATGTCAGGGGGATAGTACGGTCTATTCCCTACCGGTAGTATCTCATGGATTGGGGATGTTACACCGTAGACTTCATATTTCTAGATATGGAGGAGGATAATAAAGTCCTCATCATCCTTGGATGACCTTTCTTGGCAACATGCAGAACGCTGATCGGTGTGCAGAAGGTTCAGCTAACCATGCGAGTGCAAGATCAAGAGGTGACATTTCATGTCTTCAAGGCCATGTCGTGCCCGCAAGATGACGAAGAATGACACATGATAGATTGTCCCTTACATGAGATTATGTTTAAGAAAAGACTATTAGTGTTGTTTATAGTTAGAAAGTCAGAGGCTTAGGGGGATAGTATGGCCTATTCCCTACCGGTAGCATCTCCCGGATTAGGGATGTTACACCGCAGACTTCATAGTTCTAGATATGGAGGAGGATAATAAAGTCCTCATCATCATTGGATGACCTTTCTTGGCAACATGCAGAACGCTGATCGATGTGTAGAAAGGTGAGCTAACCATGCGAGTGCAAGATCAATAGGTGACCTTTCATGTCTTCAAGGCCATGTCGTGCCCGTAAGATGACGAAGAATTCCATATGATAGACATTATTGGAGATGTATGGCCAACAATAGTCAACATGAGTCACTACAATGATATCCCTAAGACGAGCCCATCAGAGACACTTAACGCAAATAAGAGAACCGAAGAGGTATATATGTTTGACTGTAACCCGCCACCTCTGGTGAGAATTGATCTGTGGATGGAGACATCCACTGAGCCGTTGACAGATCTCGGGGGACATCACATGGATAAAACACCGCAACAAGACGCTCAGTTCTTGCCATCCCATAGGCAACATGAGAATGAGCATTGGGCGGTCCTACCACAGTCAACTAAGCTTATAAGGGAACGAACATGACCAATTGGACGGTTACATCCGACTAAAGACGTTAAATTTAATGCTAGCGGGGAGGCAACCCACACGTTTATTTTTAGTTTCTTTATTTTATTTATTTATTTATTTTTATTATGTTATTTATGTATTTAAAAAAGTTGCATGTGTATTAATGATGCAGATAATAGCACAACCCAACCAGTTCACGCAGCCAAAGTCTGACTAGAAGCTGAACCATGAGCGTATCGCGCCGCTACCCAAGACGTCGCAACGCTACGCAATATAAAATCGAGGCAGAAAGTTGGTGACATTGGGCGTCGTGATGCACATCACTCCACGTCGTGGCGCACATCACTCCGCGTCACAACGCACATCACTATGTGTCGTAACGTTCATCACTCCGCGTCGCAACGTATATGCACTGTTGTGTTGTTCCTCACTCTTGTTCCTTACGCTTATTTTACATTGAAGACAATGCAAATTTTAAGTTTCGGGTGTGTGCATGTGTTGTGATAGTTAGTTTCTGCTATAAAAAAAATTAAGTCACGTGGTAGTAAAACATAGTTCGAATGATGAGATTGTTTGCTATAAAAATGAAATCTTAGAAATGATAAGTGTTCACTTCATTTTTATCTGATGCCTTGAGCAGATGATCATTAGTTGAGAAAATTATTTGATGATGAATGACAATTTATTTAGATATCTGTCTTTATTTGTAATTATTTATGATATATGGTATGACAAAAAAATGAAATAAAAAGAAAAAAGAAACAAAAAGATGAATGAAAATAGTTGAAAAGATAATTATTTTGAAAAATAAAAAAAATATACCACCTATAACCGATAAGTGTGAAGTTACCCATGGGTAAGTGTTAGGACCAATATGAGGAGAAATGCTACCTTAAAGGGTTGGTGAGTCAAAAAAATAAAGAAAATGAGAATAAATATTATATCAAATTTAATAGGCAAATACAAAGCATTTTTGAGATATCTAGGTTGGTTTGACTCATCAGATTCTAATTTTTGAGACAAAATCACTGAATTGGCTTTCTTAGGATCTGAGCTGTGACCAAATCTTTACACACACACTATGAGTCTAACTTAGATAATTTATTCAAAGAATTTGAATTTGAGTAGTGTTGGATACTTTGAAAGTTCTTTGGTTTCATTACTGAGCACTCTTTGAGGACAATGTTATGTATAACTATCATGACTGTTTCATTTTTGTGTGAATGCATGTGCATGTTAAATGACGTTTGTGGGTGTCGTCGCTGTAAGCCCTCACGAGACTATTACTCGTCTACTAGAGTCGGCTAGAGGTTTAAAGACTTATTGTATATGCTATATACAATCGTGATCCCTACGAAAATGACTTAGGTTAATTGTTTTATTTTAATTTGTTTTGCTCGAGTATTAACAAAATGTTAATAACCGGAGCCGACCAAAGAAACGAACAAAAGCAAACAGTCCCTGAATTATATATATCAAAACATTTCATTTGATACGTTAAGAAAACCGTTAATGGGTCCCGCATTGGCCGTTGGTCTCGCATCACATTTTCCCTCTCCCTGATTCCTGAGATTTTTTTTCCTATTTCCCAATTCTCTCTTTAACAATTTTGTATGTATAATCTTCGATGATGAGCTTGAGATGTTGTTATTGAACGCATCCACATGATTGATTTTATACGAATCTGGAATTAGATTACGTCCAAATCTGTAGGGTTTGTGGTGGTGGGTGACGATGTCAAATTTGTATGGAGATTATAATCAAAAGATTGATTATGTATTTAAAGTTGTATTAATAGGTGATTCAGCGGTGGGAAAATCACAGCTCCTGGCTCGTTTTGCTAGAAATGAATTCAATATTGATTCCAAGGCTACAATTGGTGTCGAATTTCAAACCAAAACGCTTTCTATTGATCTCAAAACCGTGAAAGCTCAGATTTGGGACACTGCTGGTCAAGAAAGGTGTGCTTTCACCTTTTATGCTTCTGTGATTCCATTATTTTGGATTTAAACTCTGTTCTGATTCACATTTTAAACTTAATCGATTGCTCCATTTTTTTAAAGCTTTGAATTGTGGCATCTTTTTAACTTCTAGGTGTGAATTATTTAGGTTTGTACATTAAGAGAATAGAAGAAAATGAAACAAATGAGATTAGTTTTGGGCGAGGCTTGTCGGCTAGCTTGTAGAATCCTTTTATTTTGTATTTATTAGTATTTTAATGTATCTATAACTCAATTCCCTCCCACCTATATGAGCGGGATTCAAACCTCAGATCTATAATTTTCAAGATCAACAAATTTTACCAACTGAACTAGTTGGCACCGGGGCTAGCTTAAAGAATCTAATTGGAATTAAAAAACAAAAAGATCCTTGGATCATCAGTGGATTGATTTGCTCGGTGCTTCCAAGTTCTGGTAAATTAAACTTCTATCAATGGTTTGGCTGCCCGGTGTGGTTTCAGTACTTGTTAGGTTACACTATTGGTTAGAGTGGGAATGTGGAATGTTACTAGATCTTATTAACTCAGTGGCTGCTCAGCAATTGATCGCTTTAGGTTATTATTTTGGTTGCACGATAGGAGTCGTAGATGAAGAAATGAGGAACTGTCTGGTGCCTTTCTTCTCCCTGGAAGATCTTTGGAATGACAACTTTAGGTTGGTTTGAGCTCACATAAGATTCTGTAGTTTATTCGCTGTGAGGGGAAAATTTCCTCATTTTCGTGATTGGAACTGTCTGTCTGACTGATATGTAATTCAGTAATTCTCCAGTTAGGAAGACTCGTTATTCTTTCTCCCTTCATGCAAAAGTGGAGTTAACAGAAAAACAACAAGAGAGATATCTTGGAATTCCTTTGGGGATTCGTAACGGGAGAAATCAAGGAAGCTATGGGGTTAAAGAATATACATATTAGGGTGTTATTGGAAGAATAAAGAATTCGAGATGTTTGAAAACATTTGAATAGTATCTACATCTCTTGTAGTGCTTAAATCATCAGTTTTAGTAGATTCTGTTGGTCAATATATGTGTCATTAAACTAAATTACCATGCATCAATCAACTTAATCATTTACTAACATGCCAATATTAGAACATGAATAAGAAAGTTAGAAAAACCTGAAAAATATTGAAGAAGATTAAAACTTGGTCAAAGTCGAGTTAAACCTGGAAAATATTGAAGAAGATTAAAACTTGGTCAAAGTCGAGTTGTTTCTATCCTTAAGAACTTATTAGCCCCGCCTCGGTGTTCTACGGATGCTTTTATAGCTAACGTTCTCCCAGGATTACTTGGATGCTTCTTGTAGAAGGTGCACTGCTTCCACAAGAACTTGAACAAAGAAAATGGAGGAAATTCTCTCTTTCAAGATGACTCTCTAAAACAATGGAAGACTAATATGATTTTCTGGATGCCTTAAACAATCTCAAGGCCTCTTGATTTATAGGCATGGAAGGGTGTCTTTGAAGACATTCTTTGGTTTAGGGTGTAACCCTCATAAGGGTTATACCCTTTCCTAATGCCTCTAAAGGCCTAGAGATGCATTTTTTAAATTTAGAGGATATGTCCCTTCACCTTTGTACCTTTCCCACAAGGCATGGATACACCTCTCCTACATATATATATTTATATATATTAAGAGAATTTATTACAGATTTCTTCATATTCAAGGAACTGGGAAACTTCTTTACACATTCTTTGTATATGCTATTTAGGCAAGCTTCGGTAGTCTTTTACAAAATACATGGCTACGATTTAAGCTTCGATAGTCTGTTATTTAGGCATGCTTCAGCTGCAGTGTCAAAGGAACATGAAGTTATCATACATTTTCACTTCTCTGCAACTGTTCTTATTTATCAAATACGTAAAATACTTAATATACAGAAATTTTGGTCCTAGAGTCAGCTGTCAATATTCATTGCTTTGAAATTCTTCTTCTTCCACCCACTTTTTTTTTTCCCTCTCGCAGAGAAAAGAACCCTTCTTATTTTCTACTATAGTAATAACGTAAGTCATAAACATTCATTCACTACGGGATCTAAAATAAGAGACAGGAACCCAAGTTGACACACATTAGAGCTAATGAATTTGGCTATCTTCAACCAAGCTGCATTGCAGCTCTAGCAATTCCAAAGTTTACATTTTCGGAAAAAGGGAAAATGATTATATTGCAGGAAAAATAAAAGTTGCTTGAGCTTCAGGAAATTACTATAGTAGAAAATAAGGAGGATTGTGCATAAATGTATATATTCTGGACAACATAGACGATCTTGCATCGCCAGGAAAAAGAAATAAGGAAATAACTAGAGTAGAAACTGAGGGTTGTGAATGAATGTTACCTGCGCCGCGGTCCAGAATGGGTGGTTTGGTGGCGGGGTTTCCAACGATTTCAAAAAAAAAAAAAAAAAAAAAAAAAAATGGATAACACCTACGTTCACACAAACATCAGTGTAAGTAAACGTCTCAGATATTGTTATATAGTTAGATTAACTTGTAGCTTTGATTCATTTGTTGATTAATCTCATTCTCGACTTGTAATGCAATGCTGCTATCTATCTCTCTGGTAATAGGCTTATTACTCACATTATTTGAAATTTGCAATATCCCATTGCCAAAGCAAAAAAACAATAGGCCGTATCTGATATTGATGTATCAAATAAACTCCTCTTATAGCTAATCAGAACTAAAATTAATGTCCAAGAACTGAAGGATCTGCTATGATGTTTCAAATTATACTCGCTGTGAGATCATATTGCTTGTTTCAAATTATACTCGCTGAATAAAGTTTATTGTTCATGTTTCATCTGATGTGTGCCCGACTGGGGCCTAACCTAGGCGACCTGAGATGATTATTTGCAAACTTTTGTATGTTATTTGTCAAATAAAGATATTTGAAGCTTGGATTTATTTTTACTTTACAGTGTCATGAAATTCTCTTCTATTAATTACTGCTGCTCAGGTACAGGGCTGTGACAAGTGCATACTACCGAGGAGCAGTTGGGGCAATGCTAGTATATGACATGACCAAGCGTCAGTCATTTGACCACATGGCAAGATGGCTGGATGAACTAAGGGGGCATGCTGATAAGAATATTGTTATTATGCTCATTGGCAACAAGTGTGACTTAGGAAGCCTTCGAGCAGTGCCAACAGAAGATGCCGAAGAGTTCGCCCAAAGAGAAAACCTTTTCTTTATGGAGACATCAGCTCTCGAGGCCACCAATGTTGAAACTGCATTTTTAACAGCGTTAACAGAAATTTATAGGATAATCAGCAAGAAATCCCTTACTGCCACTGACGAGCATGGTGCTGGAGGCAATTCTAATCTTCTTAAAGGAACCAGGATTATTGTTCCTGGCCAGGATCAGAGTTCTGCATCCAAGGCTGGCTGCTGCCTTCCTCGTAATTTCTCTACACATTCTTTTCGGAAAATGCTGTTCATTTAGGATTTATTATTTTCAACAAAAGGGTATATTCATGTATAAAGAGTGCGTCGATGCCATTGAAGGACAGCATGAGAGTTGTTGATTTTTTTTTTTTTTTTTGTTGATGATGAGGAGAATTAGACTAGCTCGATCTACTACCCTAAATTAACTGCTAGAAAATAGCTTCTCTCCCATATTATTATTTCATTATAAAAGAAAAGAATCTAAATATTCATATCATTTATTAATTTTCATTTGACGGTTATGATAATGAGAATAAAGCCCTTAGGGATGTCTTGGCTCTTGTACAAGTGAGTTACCTTCGAAAAAGGAAGCTTCTCTCCCCCAATATGACAGTAGGCCTTTGTGAAAAAAATGATGCTTCTATTCTTTGTTTGGAGGAGTATATGATTCTTAATATCAAGTGCATTTTTGGAAATCACTTCCATCATTTTTTCTCAGTTTTCTACGACATTTACAGGCTAGGCTAACATCACAGGAGGCAAATAAGTTTGCATCTGTTGATTTGGTTAAAATTTAAAAAAAAAAAAAAAAAAAAATGGGATTTCGTTCATTTACGAATCGGATGTGATTTTCGTTGTTGTGATTCACGATCACTTTAGAGTTTATTGAGGAAAAACCGAATTGTATTCTTTACTACAAGTAGACCCGGCCACGGTTCCGTTCCGAACTGGAACCGAACCAGAACCGAACCGGTTGGAACCGGAAGGTTCCGGTTCCAACCGGTTCCGGAACCGAACCGGAATGGGACCGGTTCCGTTGGGGTTCCCACCCAACTCGAACCGGTGGAACCGTACGGTTCAACGGTTCGGACGGTTCCGGTTGGAACCGTCGGGTTCCTGTTGGAACCGTTTAGCCCTACGGCCCCCAACGGCTACTAGCCGTTGGGGGCCTAATTCCCCCAACGGCTAGTAGCCGTTGGGGGATGCAGGGAGCCGTTTGGCTCCCTGCCAAACGGCTCCTGCCAAAAAAAAAAAAAATTAGAAATTTTTTTTTATTATATAAAATAAAAATTACTAATGTACCCCTAATAACGGTAATAAAACGGTTATATTTAGGGGCATTTTGGTATCAAAAAAATTCTAAAATTCTATAAATAGGATTCATTTTTCATAATTTCATCACACCAATTCTCAACTCTCTCATTTTCTATAAATCTTATTCTCAATCTTACTTCAATACAATCTCTTATTTTAGTTGTTAATTTGTTATCATTCGCATCGCAATTATTCAAATGGCAAGCTCATCCGAGAACATAATGTCAAATATGCCGACCCAAGAGAGCGGCCCCTAGTGTCAGTGCACAATCACGGAGAAGAGAAGTTAAGGCTCGGTCCTCCGATATTTTCAAAATTCATTTTAATTTGGAACGCCTAGACGATGGTTCACAACGAGCAATTTGCAACTATTGTGGGTTATCTATAAATTTTCTGGTGGATACGGCAAATGATCAAGCACATGGAGAAACATCATCCGGTTGAATTTGGCATTGATACGACGCAGACTCAAATGGCCAGGTACGCATCATCTAGTAGAGGTACGAGTAGTGTAGATTTATTTAAATATTCTGATGCAAAAAATAGAGAAGAATTTGCGAAATTAACATGTATGGCACATCTTTCTTTAAGCTTTGGTGAAAAACTTCATTTTACTAATTACGTGCATAATGCTTTAAACCCTGCTGCATGTAGAATGACTCGAAACACAACAAAACGTCATATTTTCAAATTATATAAAGATGGTAAAATTATTTTAAATGAAATATTTAAAGAGATGAAAGGTCGTATTTCTATATGTTCTGATATTTGGAGTGACCATTGGCAAACACACTCATACATGGGTGTGACTTGTCATTGGATTGATGCATCATTTACCATGCAAAAACGACTTATTGCATTTAGAGTTTTTGATGACCAACATACTGCACATAATATTTATAGAATGATGAAGGTAATTTTTGATGAATATGGTTTAGGAGAAAAAATTTTAACAATTGGATTTGATAATGCATCTGCAAATACTGCATCCATCAATGATTTAAAAGAAATATGTCAACCAAATTTAGGGGGTCGATTTTTTCATATTCGTTGTACATGTCATGTCCTAAACTTATGTGTGCAAGACGGTCTAAAATTATTATCTCCTTTCCTTGATCCTATTAAAACGGCACTTAACTGTATTTGGTCATATTCTCAAGTTAGGAGGGAATGGACCAAGTTTTGTAAAATAAATGGTATTAAACCGATTAAATTTTCTAGAGATGTTCCAACACGTTGGAATTCTACTTATTTTCTTTTATGTCAAGCACTTCAATACAAAGATGCATTATGTAGTTTTTTTTCTCAACATGTTCAAAATATCACACTTTATCCTAGTCAATGGGATATTTGTGAAAGAATTTTAGATATTTTAAGAGTTTTTAATGATGCTACTTTAGTTTTTAGCGGTGTTTATTATCCCACTGCACATTTATTTCTTCTTGAGAGTTTGAATATTGTTGGCACTCTCGATGAACATGTTACAGTGACGACCCTAATGATATTGTTTTGCTCGAAGCCATTACTGTTATGAAGGTAAAATGGTTGAATTATTTTAGAGAAATTCCTTTACTTTATCTTATTGCTGCTGTTTTTGATCCTAGATTTAAATTAGAAGGTTTGAATGGTGGTTTACAAGCTTACTATGGTTATTTAGGAATATTAGATGACATTGATATTACGAGCATAATGACGAATTTAAGAAGTGATTTAATTATTTTATTTAATGATTATATTGTAAGATATAACTTAGGAACAATAGGTCAATCTAGTAGTAGCGAACCGGTAATTCAACCAAGACTTAGCGCAGGGGATCGTTGGTTATTGCAACGAAATAAAAAATCTAGGGATACGACAACAACTAATAACCCTGAATTAGATAATTATTTATCTACAAATTTTGAGTTTTCTAATGAAAGTTTATGCAGTAAAAATTTTAAAATCCTTGAATGGTGGAACCGGCATCAAAATATATATCCTGTTTTGTCTATTATTGCTAAAGAGATATTGGCAGCACCTATTTCCACCGTTGCGGTTGAGCAAGCCTTCAGCTTGGGAGGTAATATATTGGAAGCTAGGCGATCTTCATTACATCCAAGCACTCTAGAAGCAACAGCTTGTGTGGATGATTGGACTCGAGCTGATCTGAGACAACAAGAAGATGCCCCCGATGATTTTGAAGATTTGTTCGATAATGCTTCTGCAACAAGTGCAAGCGGAAGCTGCGGAACCCGGAGCCGAAGGATCAACTGATAATGATGATTGATAATTGTAAAATTATATTTTACAAAGGGGATATGTCTTAAACTTGTAATGGAACTACGTGAGCTTTGATTCCTCTCACCCTTGGAGGATACGTAGGCAACTTAAATTTTAAAAAATTTAAGCTCAAGCTCTTCAATGTAATAATTTTTTTTATTTATAAATTTAATCTCATTTTTTTTAATTAATAAATTTTTTTATTTATTAATTAAAAAAAAAAAAAAAGGAACCGAACCGAACCGGAACCGAACGGTTCGGTTCCGGTTCGGTTTTAGGTTCCGGTTCCACACTTGTGAACCGGAAATCGGCCGGATCGGTTCGGTTCCGAACGGAACCGAACCGCCGGCCGGGTCTAATACAAGAATAGATTACACAAGTTTACAACTAGAAACTTAACAAAAAACCTAACACACTCTCAAGCTCTCTACTTGAAGCTTACTACTCACACTTTGGGGTGCTGATAACAATGGTCTAAGGCTCAATTTATAGTGCACAAACCGCGTGAACAGTGCCACGCGGTTTGGCACTTCCTGTCACACACACACACATCACAGCTTGTTGCCAGCTTCCCCTGCCAATTTGTCAACAAAACTTTCGGGTGGCATTTGGCTTCATCATTTGCTGTCCAGTGCATGGTGCATGCAAGCTCATTGCTTGCTGTGTTCACCTCAACAAATCTCTCCCTCGGTGAAGATTTCCCCAAAATCTGAGCCGACCATCAATCATCCAAAAACGGATCCTCCAAAGGATCCTCCCTTGGCTGCATCTGTATGACTGCCTACATACCCTGAGTTGGGATCAAGCCAATCGTAGTTCTCTGTATCTGAAAACAATCAACATCTGACAGCTATCCCGATTATGTCTCTGCACAACTCTAGCTTGTCCCGATCATCGTTCCTTTGTTGACATGTCAGCTGTGTCTTTGCACAGCATACTTCACTGCATCTTTGTACAGTATTATCTTGCTATGTCTCTGCATAGTATAATCCACTGTGTCTCTACACATTTTTGCTGCCATGTTTCTTCACCCATTAGTTCTTCAATGCCTTCTTGCCTTTGGGAAACTCTCTGGCTCCCCCACATCAGTAAGCAAAATATATTCGGATCCCGGATATCTGGTTGATGGAATCCTGCCTCGTTCAGATCTTCTTGTCTGGGGTCCACTGGTTTCAGGAGCTCTGTCATCATCCATCTCTGTGAATGATCTTGTAGCTTCTAGTGGAGTGGGTTGCGGCTCCCCCTGCTCAACACTTTCTTCTGTAATCTCCGATGGAACATGCTTGTGTCCCCACTGCTCAACATCTCTATCTGCCTCCTCTGGTTCTGCTTCTGGAATTTCCTCGTGCACCATATCTGTGGCCAGTCGTGCTGGTGCTTGGGTCTGGATTTCTGTTGGCACTGGTATTGGAAGACATTCGGGGCATTTCAATGTCTTCAATTGTTTGGTCTTCAAGAAACTATACTTCCTGGCTTCTGATGACCATCTTCACCTTCGGATCCCATAGTCTGTATCCAAATTCTTCATCTTCATGGCCTAGGAATATACATGGAGTTATCCTTGCATTGAGCTTCTTCCCGAGCTCATTGGATACATGTGCAACGGCTAAACAACCGAATACTCTAGGGTGAGTGTAGGAGGGATTCTTACCAGACCACACTTTCTCCGGAATCTCCAAGTTCAACGGTTCAGTTGGTGATCTGTTGATCAGGTAACAGGCAGCACGAACAGCTTCTCCCCAGAATGGCTTTGGCAGCTTAGCCATACTGATCATTCCTCTGACTTACTCCATAATGGTGCAGTTCGTTCTCGCAGCGACACCATTATGTTGTGGTGTGTGTGTAACAGTTCTCTCATGTCGAATCCCGTGTCTCCAGCAGTAGGCTTCGAACTCTCTGGAACTGTACTTGCCTCCATCGTCTGTGCGAAGACACTTCAGCTTCTTCCCTGTTTCATGCTCTACCATGGCGTGGAACAACTTGAATTGATATAGGACCTGATCCTTCGTCTTGAGGAAATACACCCAGATTTTCCGAGAAGCATTATCAATGAAAGTCAGAAAATACTTGTTACCGCCCAATGAATCAACCTCCAAGGGACCGCAAACATCAGAGTGCACCAGACTGAGCAACTCTGATCTTCTCTCTGAAGAGAAATCAAATGAGACTTTGCGTTGCTTACCAATCAAGTAGTGGTTGCAAGGACCTCGTGCAGCATCCTTGGTAAGCTCTTTCTTGTTCAGGGTAGACAACCCTCTCCCACTCATGTGTCCGAGTCTCCGGTTCCGCAGATTTTGGGAAGCCTCTTTTTCAGCTACTTTGAGGCTGTCTGCACAAATCTTCACATGAGTCTTGTATAGTGCGCCGCAAGCATGTCCTCGGGCGAAAACCATGACACCTTTCGTCATTCTCCATGTGCCATTTCTGAAGTGATTTTCATAGCCCTGTTTGTCAAGAGCTATCCCCGAGAGTACATTCAGCCGAAGTTCTGGAACATGCAGGACATCCTTCAAGGTCAATGTACACCTGACATTTGTCCGCAACTGAATATCACTCATTCCTACTATCCCAGAGGAACTCATATTTCTCATCTTCACTGCTACAAAGTCTCATTCTTTGTATGTTGTGAAGAAATCCCTGTGAGGAGTGACGTGGTAGGATGCTGCAGTATCTACCACCCACTCAACATCTTGAGTTGCGTTGTGAAGGCATGTCTCTTCCTGTATGGAGCATATTGCTACATCTGCTTGGACAACGACCAGTGTCTCTCCTTCGTCATTCTTCGGCTGGTGATTGCCTTGTCCCTGCTCTCGTTGCAGTTTTCGGCAATTCTTCTTTAAGTGTCCTACAATGCCACAATGGTAGCACTTATAGGTAGGCTTCCTTCCATCTGAGGATCTACCCCTGGTTGTGCTTCTGCCTCTCTCTCCGTCTCTTCCTTGATGTCTTCCTCGAGTCTCTGTGACGAAGGCTTCTGTCTGTTCTGAGCCAACATCTTTTCTCCTGGACTCCTCATTCGACATGGCATCTTTTACCATAGGCATGGTAACTTTACCTCATGGAGCGGAATTGCTGAGAGTAACCACCAATGTCTCCCAGCTATAGGATGGAACTGAGTAGTAAGAGGGCTTGTACTTCATCTCCCAGCTGCATGTCTACTGCAGACAACTGGTTCACCAGGCTCTGGAACTCGTTGGTGTGTTCTGCAACGGAAGTTCCACTCCGTAGCTTCAGGTTCACCAAACGCCTCATTAACAGGGCTTTATTCCGAGCTGTCTTGGCCTGGAATATGTCTTCCAGTTTTATCCACATCCCGTAAGCATCTGAATCTTGTGCTACGTGGTGGAAGACACTCTGATCGATCCACTGCCTTATCTGACCCAAAGTTATGTTGTTGAGTTTATTCCAGTCATACTCCTTAACAGACTATGGTTTCACTCTCTTCAACTCGATGACATCAAAAAAATCTTTGCAATGTAAAAAATCTATCGTCTGAGGTCTCCAGAGGGAGTAATTAGTTGCAGCCAGTTTAATCATTGCACCAGAAGACGAATCTCAAATTTTCATTTTAAGTTTTAAAGTTTAAAATGTAAATACAATAAAATTGGGGCTGAATTTCACAATTCTGAGGTCACCGTTGCGTCCGGAACGGTTGAAAATGGTGGAATAGACACTTCGTTGGTCTAAATCCGATACAGGGGCTGATTTGTAAATTCCTAAAAGTTTGGGGGCAAAACTATAAATTTCAAAACTTCATGGGGCTAAATGAAATTTACCATGCTACTGATGTGGCACTGCTGACGTGGCAAGTGGGACCGGTTATGCTGATGTTGCGGATACGTGGCTGCTGACTGGGCGCTGACGTGCGCTGACGTTGGCGCTGACGTGTCTGCCACGCGTATCGTCTTCTTCCACAGCGCGCGTGAGGCGCGTGGCTGCGAGTGTCGGCGCGTGGGAAGTCTCTCTGTATGGCGCGTGCGGGCTCCCTGGACCTCGGTTTGATCGCCCGAAAAATACCACCGTGCTCGTCTCGACGTGAACTACCTGATGGTATGCTCAAAGTTGATTTTTGACAACTTTGCCGGAACCCGAATTTTCCGAACCGAGCTCCGTTTTTCGGTTTTTCGACCCCAAGAAGAACCAAAGCTACTGATACCACTTGTTGTGATTCACCGATCACTTTAGAGTGTATTTGAGGAAAAACCGAATTGTATTTCTATTACTACAAGAATAGATTACACAAGTTTACAACTAGAAACTTAACAAAAAACCTCACACACTCTCAAGCTCTCTACTTGGAGCTTACTACCACACTTTGGGGGCTGATAACAATGGTCTAAGGCTCAATTTATAGTGCCCAAACCGTGTGAACAGTGCCACGCGGTTTGGCACTTCCTGTCAACACACACACACATCACAGCTTGTTGCCAGCTTCCCCTGCCAATTTGTCAACAAAACTTTCGGTGGCATTTGGCTTCATCCTTTGATGTCCAGTGCATGGTGCATGCAAGCTCATTGCTTGCTGTGTTCACCTCAACAAATCTCTCCCTCGGTGAAGATTTCCCCAAAATCTAAGCCGACCATCAATCATCCAAAAACGGATCCTCCATTGGCTGCATCTGTATGACTGCCTACATACCCTGAGTTGGGATCAAGCCAATCGTAGTTCTCTGTATCTAAAAACAATCATCATCTGACAGCTATCCCGGTTATGTCTCTGCACAACTCTAGCTTGTCTCGATCATCGTTCCTTTGTTGACATGTCAGCTGTGTCTCTGCACAGCATACTTCACTGCATCTCTGTACAATATTCTCCTGCTATGTCTCTGCATAGTAAAATCCACTGTGTCTCTACACAGTTTTGCTGCCATGTTTCTTCAGCCATTAGTTCTTCAATGCCTTCTTGCCTTTGGGAAACTCTCTGGCTCCCCCATATCAGTAAGCAGAATATATTCGGATCCCAGATATCTGGTTGATGGAATCCTGCCTCGTTCAGATCTTCTTGTCTGAGGTCCACTGGTTTCAGGAGGTCTGTCATCATCCATCTCTGTGAATGATCTTGTAGCTTCTAGTGGAGTGGGTTGCGGCTCCCCCTGCTCAACATTTTCTTCTGTAATCTCCGATGGAACAGGCTGTGTTTCCCACTGCTCAACATCTCTATCTGCCTCCTCTGGTTCTGCTTCTGGAATTTCCTCATGCACCATATCTGTGGCCAGTCGTGCTGGTGCTGGGTCTGGATTTCTGTTGGCACTGGTATTGGAAGAAATTCTGGGCATTTCAATGTCTTTAATTGTTTGGTTTTCAAGATACTCTACTTCCTAGCTTCTGATGACCATCTTCACCTTCGGATCCCATAGTCTGTATCCAAATTCTTCATCTCCATGGCCTAGGAATATACATGGAGTTTTCCTTGCATTGAGCTTCTTCCCGAGCTCATTGGATACATGTGCAACGGCTAAACAACCGAATACTCTAGGGTGAGTGTAGGAGGGATTCTTACCAGACCACACTTTCTCCGGAATCTCCAAGTTCAACGGTTCAGTTGGTGATCTGTTGATCAGGTAACAGGCAGCACGAACAGCTTCTCCCCAGAATGGCTTTGGCATCTTAGCCATACTGATCATTCCTCTGACTTTCTCCATAATGGTGCAGTTCGTTCTCGCAGCGACACCATTATGTTGTGGTGTGTGTAACAGTTCTCTCATGTCGAATCCCGTGTCTCCAGCAGTAGGCTTCGAACTCTCTGGAACTGTACTTGCCTCCATCGTCTGTGCGAAGACACTTCAGCTTCTTCCCTTTCATGCTCTACCATGGCGTGGAACAGCTTGAATTGATATAGGACCTGATCCTTCGTCTTGAGGAAATACACCCAGATTTTCCGAGAAGCATTATCAATGAAAGTCAGAAAATACTTGTTACCGCCCAATGAATCAACCTCCAAGGGACCCAAACAAACATCAGAGTGCACCAGACTGAGCAACTCTGATCTTCTCTCTGAAGAGAAATCAAATGAGACTTTGCGTTGCTTACCAATCAAGTAGTGGTTGCAAGGACCTCGTGCAGCATCCTTGGTAAGCTCTTTCTTGTTCAGGGTAGACAACCCTCTCCCACTAATGTGTCCGAGTCTTCGGTTCCACAGATATTTAGAAGCCTTTTTTTCAGCTACTTTGAGGCTGTCTGCACAAATCTTCACATAAGTTTGGTATAGTGCGCCGCAAGCATGTCCTCGGGCGACAACCATGACACCTTTTGTCATTCTCCATGTGCCATTTCTGAAGTGATTTTCATAGCCCTGTTTGTCAAGAGCTATCCCCGAGAGTACATAAGTTCTGGAACATGCAGTACATCCTTCAAGGTCAATGTACACCCGACATTTGTCCGCAACTGAATATTCCATTCCTACTATCCCAGAGGAACTGATATTTCCCATCTTCACTGCTCAAAGTCTTCTGCTTTGTATGTTGTGAAGAAATTCCTGTGAGGAGTGACTTGGTAGGATGCTGCAGTATCTACCACCCACTCAACATCTTGAGTTACGTTGTGAAGGCATGTCTCTTCCTGTATGGAGCATATTGCTACATCTGCTTGGACAACGACCAGTGTCTCCTTCGTCATTCTTCGGCTGGTGATTGCCTTGTCCTGCTCTCGTTGCAGTTTTCGGCAATTCTTCTTTAAGTGTCCTACAATGCCACAATGGTAGCACTATATGTAGGCTTCCTTCCATCTGAGGATCTACCCCTGGTTGTGCTTCTGCCTCTCTCTTCGTCTCTTCCTTGATGTCTTCCTCGAGTCTCTGTGACGAAGGCTTCTGTCTGTTCTGAGCCAACATCTTTTCTCCTGGACTCCTCATTCGACATGACATCTTTTACCATAGGCATGGTAACTTTACCTCATGGAGCGGAATTGCTGAGAGTAACCACCAATGTCTCCCAGCTATTAGGAATGGAACTGAGTAGTAAGAGGGCTTGTACTTCATCTCCCAGTTGCATGTCTACTGCAGACAACTGGTTCACCAGGCTCTGGAACTCGTTGGTGTGTTCTGCAACGGAAGTTCCACTCCGTAGCTTCAGGTTCACCAAACGCCTCATTAACAAGGCTTTATTCCGAGCTGTCTTGGCCTGAAATATGTCTTCCAGTTTTATCCACATCCCGTAAGCATCTGAATCATGTGCTACGTGGTGGAAGACACTATGACCGATCCACTGCCTTATCTGACCCAAAGTTCTGTTGTTGAGTTTATTCCAGTCATACTCCTTAACAGACTCTGGTTTCACTCCCTTCAACTCGATGACATCAAAAAAAAATTTGCAATGCAAAAAATCTATCGTCTGAGGTCTCCAGAGGGAGTAAGTAATTAGTTGCAGCCAGTTTAATCATTGCACTAGAAAGACGAATCTCCAATTTTCATTTTAAGTTTTAAAGTTTAAAATGTAAATACAATAAAATTGGGGCTGAATTCACAAATCTGAGTCATCGTTGCGTCCGGAACGGTCGAAAATGGTGGAATAGACACTTCGTTGGTCTAAATCCGACACAGATGCTGATTTGTAAATTCCTAAAAGTTCTGGGGCAAAAACTGTAAATTTCAAAAATTCAAGGGGCTAACTGAAATTTACCAGGCCGCTGACGTGGCACTGCTGACGTGGTAAGTGGGACCGATTATGATGACGTGGCTGACTGACCGGCGTAAACACACACGTATAACTCAAGCGCACGTATCGTTCAAGTAGTATAAAAATATCGATCCCACGAGGACTTAATATCTAAACTATTAATTTTATGAGGTCAAATGATTACTAATATCTAACAAGTTGATTGATTGATTTGAAATGGTGACGATTCTAAATTTTAAGGCAAGTAAACAAATTGTCGAAAATAGGTTTTAAGAAAATTCAATATTAAAAACTATCTAGGGTTGTGATTTCTTCCAATATCATTTTAAAGATGAAGTGGTTATCTTAAAGTTGGGTAATATATTGATTTATTAACCTGGAACACTAAATTATGTGTAAGCCTCTGTCGATGGTCAGACACAAATACCCAGTTTAACCCAATTGAACCATATGTCTATGTCAACCAAATTATCTGGATTCATTAAGTTTAAGTCCCAATTATGGCTACCCCCCGCCCGACAGGTATATTCCTATCCTGTAAGGAAATCTATTAAAGGGTTATCTATCCTCAAGGAAGATCGTGGGCTATTGAGTCTAAGGTCTTAAACTTAAAATCCCTATGTCTAGTTCATTTTAAGTTTCCCAGTTCAATTTTATTAATGGCCAGTTAATGAAAAAGCATTAAGATTAAGACTCAATAAATAAATCTTTATATTTCCCAAGCTATAATCTAACCCCTTATAAACCGGTGATATTGGATTTCATCACAACCCCAGATAACTGGCTTAGTTACGACACATATTTACGGGTAGTAAAAAAAACTTAAATAAAATAAAAGACATAAAGTAAAATACTGAAAATTAAATATTGAAAAGTAAATGCTGAAAGTAAATGCTGAAATTAAATACTGAAAATTAAATGCTGAAAGTAAATTACTGAAAGTAAATTGCTGAAAGTAAATTGCTGAAAAATAAATTGCTGAAAGTAAATTACTGAAAAGTAAAAACTGAAAATTAAAGAAAGAAAAGTACTGTGCGTAAAAGTAAATTGCGGAAAGTAAAAACTGAAAAGTAAAGAAAAGAAAGTGTGAAAACGAAAATTAATTACTGAAAGCTGTAAATAAACAAACAAGATACAATCTTCTTAGTATTCTTAAGAAATTCCTTAGAAGAAAGTATGAATTTTACAAATGAAATGGCTTGGTATTTATAGGCAAAATTTTGCCTCCACCAAATCAATTATTAATTGCTCCACTAATTGCTCCACTAATTGCTCCACCAAATCCATTATTAATTGCTCCACTAATCTCTTATCATGTTTGGTGATGATTTGATAATTTTTATTATTTATTTATTAATTTATTTTTTAATTTGAAAATGATTGAAAGTGACTTTAATAATTACACAATACACACTTCTGGATTGTTCATCAATTTCGGGCATGAAATCTTCAGAATTCGAAATTATTTTGTCTTTCAAAGTTGTAGATCTTTGAGTCTTCTTTAATCTGGAACTTGACTCAGCACAATCCAATATCTGAGTAAAAAGTTATGCCAATAATACGACAGATGCGCAAAACTGGAATTTCCAAAACTGCACTTCGTTAAAACAAAAACACAAAAACGCAAAATATTTTTGTAATTTTTTGAAAATTTTTCAATTTTTTTGTATTTTTCGAAAAATTTTGGACTAAAAATAAAAATAACACACAACTAAAAATAAGGTACTGATCAACTAATTCCCTCCCCCAAACCTAAATGAGACATTGTCCCCAATGTCTTAAACAGTAGAAGAAGAGTTTAGAAAATAATACCTGGTTAGCTGAAATTCTACATGAAATTAAAGGTTAAGATCCAGATTAATTCGACGCCTCTTACCACGATCGTCCTCGGACCAATTTATCTTTGAAATGATAGGGTCAACTTATGGTTCATAGGCTATGAGTTGGTCTATTAGATCCGGAGCAGTTCTGGCAGTGAAGATGAGTTCTTTCATAGGTTTTGACACGAACCCATTTCTCCGGGCATCATCAAGAAACACACAAAGAAAATCATAAAATTCATCAACGTTAAACAGCCCAATTGGTTTCTGGTGTATGTTCAGGTTCGCCCAAGATAGTACTATAAAAATTTCCTCCAATGTGCCCAAGCCACCTGGCAAAGCAATAAAAGCATCAGCACGGTTAATCATTTCTACCAGTCGTTCAGACATACCGGACACCATCAGTTCCTCTCCGTTTGATGATCCAATAAGATTTGCCTCTGCCAAGGGTTTTGGGATGATTCCCAAAACATGACTGCCTCCTTCCTGTACAGCCTTTGAAACGATCCCCATAAGTCCAAGATTGCCTCCGCCATATATTAAGTGCATATTCCTTGCAGCTAAGACTCGACCCAATTCCTGTGCTGCTTCTATGTATTGTGGTTTAGTTCCAACACTACTACCGCAAAACACACAGATGTTTTCAACTCGTCTTCTTGAAGTGGCTTCCATTTTTTATGTATTTCTTTTTCAAATCAGGATGCCTTCAAAAGTGCAATGACGGGCTGAATTTATAGTTCCTGAAAAGGGTGAGTAAAAATAGCACAAGTATCTTCCAAAGGACGATTGTTAGCTAAACAACAAAAGAAATCGTGAAAGGTCAAAAGGTCTGGATCCTGTCGGAGAAAATAAAAGAAAACAACAAAACAAATCACAATTATTAAGAAAAGACAAAGAGATATAATATTTACAAGAAAAGTAACGGCTTGAATGACGTCTATGCGTCAGGGACAAGCTTCCCATCCAATTTTCTTATAAATTGGCAAACATAGTCTTTTTGAGTCAGATTCCCGAGACTTAACAGTTGTCTTTCCTTTTGGAATTGTGTATGTAATTTATGAATGGCTATATGAACATATCCACTGGGATGCGTCTCAAGAGTCGAAGATATATCATCTAAAGACTCCTTACTCAAGCCATCCCTAATGAATTTAATTTTGTCTTCGCGATTATCAGACCCATTCCTAAAGAGCGACAACGAGTGTTGAAATTAAATCGTGCACATTTGAAACAAACACCCATTTGCTTAGCTCTACGTTTCTTTGCATAGGTGCTTCTTCCAAAACCAGGCAGATGTGAAATAAAAGAGTCAGAAGACTCACCTGCCAATCGGACTCGTGCTTCAATTACCCAAAGAATATCATTAGGAATACCATGGATTGTCAATAACCTCATCCGTTCCAAGCGAGCTTTGTATACTTTCATCAGAGATTTTGGAGGGAGAGAAGGAAATTGCTTGTGGAGATTTGTGAGAGCTTCTTCTATCTTGAAATGACTTAATCTGCAAAAACTAAACACACAAAATTAAATCACACTAAATCACAATATATACAAAAATTGCATGGGTTGCCTCCCTGCTAGCGCTAAGTTTAACGTCGACAGCTAGACTTTTACTTCTCGAACGTTAGGCTGGATTTGAAAGTGTGACACTTTCTTTTTATCGCTCAAATGATTCTCCCCAGTAGTGCTTGACACGCTGACTGTTAACCTTGAAAGTTTTGTTAGCGTCAGGATCATGTATCTCAATGGCTCTATTTGGTAAAACTTTGGTGATCACAAATGGACCTGACCACTGTAGACGCGGTTTTATACTCCGAGCCTACAATCGAGATTTCGAATGTCAAGGGGGCACTGGCGATCCTGCAAAACAAAGAGAGTAGGATGAACGGGAAGACACTACCCACCGGTGTGGTGGATGCCGTAGGCCCTCCGACGCTCAAGTCAATAAAATGGGAAGGGGTTGAAGTATAGGGCTAAGGACCATAAGGTCGAAGGGTACCTTGTCTTATAATGTTTGGTGATTGCCGTGAGGGCGTAGGCCTGGGTGTTGGGTGAGAACGTTGTTTAAATATTCTTTTACCTTTTCTCGGATGCCTCCCTTTTCTCTAGATCTCCCCTGCTTATATACTTGTTCTGATCATTTAATGGTATTATCTTACTATCCGTTGGGTGGCGGTTACAAGCACGTACTTATGAGCTGGAGATAGAAACGGCTGATCGTGTCTTAATGGAGGACTGGAACGGTTGGAGTTTTTGATATTGTGGTATCTGACCGTTGGGGCGACCTCCCTGAGGTTAATGTGGTGGCTTACTGGGCCTGGGCCGTGGCAAGCTTTCGGTATCCGGTTGTGAGGCTTTCTGGGCTGCCGACAATGGGGGGTCCTTTCGGGCCGTTGACGACATAGGGTCTGTCGTGAAGTGACAAGATTAGCCCTTGGCCGATTTTGACCTATACAACCACCGTGATTTTGGCTTCCATGGGAAGAATTTCACCCTTGATTTGTTTAACAGTACCTTCTGTCCTGGTTCCAGTTGTATGCGCACTAACTTCTCATCATGTCTTTTCTTGCCCTTTTCTTTGTACAATTTGGCATCTTCAAAAGGCTGATTGTGAAATTCCTCCAATTCGTTGAGCTGGTGGAACTTTTTCTCTTCTATTGCTTGTAGAGCAAGAATTGGCTCCTTTAGTGCAAAAGATGCTTTATCTTTAGGCTCCACAGGCAATTGACATGTTTTAAGTTTGTCAGTAGAACTTTGTCTTTCATCAGAGTTCTGAATGGTACTGTGTATCACATCGAGTTTGAAACATTCCTCCTTCTTTTCATCATCTGGGAAATCCATGGCCTTGAAAACATTGAATGTTACTTCTTGGTCATGTACCCTCATGGTTAGTTCTCCTTTTTGTACATCAATAATGGTTCGACCTGTAGCCAAGAATGGTCTCCCAATGATGATTGGCACGTCTGCGTCTTCCTCCATATCAAGGACAATAAAATCTGCTGGGAAAATGAATTTGTCAACCTTGACCAGCACATCTTCAACTACACCTCTCAGAAATACGAGCGTTCTATCAGCAAGTTGTAGTGAGACTGAAGTTGGCATTGTTTCTCCAATCTGTAATTTCCTGAAAATAGAAAAAGGCATCAAGTCAACACTGGCTCCTAAATCACATAAAGCCTTACCGATGTAATGTTCTCCAATGGTGCATGGAACTGTGAAACTGCCAGGATCTTTCAACTTCGGGGGAAGTTTCCTCTGAATGATGGCGCTGCATTCTTCTGTTAATGCTACTGTTTCGTAGTCTCCCAATCTCCGTTTTCGTGAAAGAATATCTTTCATGAATTTGACATAACTGGGCATTTCTTCCAAGGCTTCTGCAAATGGGATGTTGATGTGCAGCTTTTTGAAAACCTCCAGGAATTGAGCAAACTGCTTGTCCAATTTGTTTTTCTGAAGACGCTGAGGAAAAGGTGGATGTGGAATGATCTGTTCTTTTTCCTTTGCTTCTTTTTCCTCCATCTGTTGTTCAGCTTCTTTTGGAACTTCTTCTTGGGACATCTTGATTCCAACATCTTTGTTGATTTCAGTACCGCTTTTCAAAGTAATGGCTTGACATTGCTCCTTCCCTCGGTTCCTTGGATTGGGTTCTGTGTTGCTGGGAAGATTTTCTGGTGGTCTGTAACTCTGAGCATTGGCCAGTTGTCCGATTTGATTCTCCAGTGCTTTGATGGAAGCTGATTGGCTCTGAAAGATGGCATCGTACTTTTTTAACTGAGTCAGGGCTTCTGCTATTCCTGGTTCATTTGCCTGCTCCTGGCCTTTGTTCTGTTGCTGGAATCCAGGTGGTGGATAGTTCCGCTGTTGGCCTGAATTGTTGCTCCATGAAAAATTAGGATGATTCCTCCACCCTGGGTTGTAGGTGTTGGAATAAGGATTGTTCCCATGTCTATTGAAATTGTTGACATAATTCACCGTCTCTTCAAGTTGGTTTGGTTCTGGTGCTCCTCCATATGGTGAACTTGTGGATCCAGTGGTAAGAGTCTCCATGAATTTGCATATTTGATCTAGCTTGGTGTTGACTGCTGTATTAGCTCCACTTTCATAAATTCCTGCAATTCTTTGGATCATGCTCCTTTCAGTTGGCCATAAGGAATTGTTGTTGGCCATTTCTTCGATTAGTTCCCAGGCTTGATCTTCTCCTTTTGCCATTAAAGCTCCTCCAGCAGCAGCATCAATTGGGTTGGTTCTCATTATTCCAGAAAGTCCATTATAGAATGTTTAGACTTGAAGCCATTTTGGAATCTCATGGTGTGGACATTTCCGGAGTAAATCTTTGTACCTTCCCAAGCTTCGCAGAGGGATTCTGAATCTTGTTGTACAAAGGATGTGATGTCATTCCTCAGCTTTCCGGTTCTGGCTGGTGGAAAGTACTTTGCAAGAAATTTGGTGGCTAAAGTGTTCCAAGTTGTGATGGAACCTGCTGGTAATGAATGTAGCCAAGCTTTAGCTCTGTCCTTCAAGGAATATGGAAAAACACGCAGTCTCATTGCTTCTTCAGCTTCTCGGTTGTAATTAAAAGTGTCGCAAACTTCAGGAAGTTGCTGATGTGGGAATTAGGATCTTCAGTTGCATTCCCCCCGAATTGAACTGACTGTTGAATCATCTGAATGCATGTTTTGATGTCACACGCATTTGCTGGTAAGGGAGGAAGTACAATACATGAAATGAGTCTGTCAATCACCGGAATGGTTCTGTCTCGAATGGGAATTGGTGGTGCAACGATCAAAGGTTCAGGTTCCATGTTGACTAAAGCTTCTTGCCTTCTCGCCTTTCCCTTCTCAACTGTCTGATGGTTCTTTCAATTTCTAGGTCAAGCGATCGGAGTTCAAAGCTTCTGGTTCGTCTCATGTAGTTTCTGAGAACCTGAAACACAAGAAAAAAAAAAACAATAAGTAAAAAGAAATTAGATACAAGTAACGTATCTAACCCCTAAATTAATAGTAAAAGATAAAGAAGTCCCCGGCAACGGCCGCCAAAAACTTGACCGGCATAAACACACACGTATAACGCAAGCGCACGTATCGTTCAAGTAGTATAAAAATATCGATCCCACGAGGACTTAATATCTAAACTATTAATTTTATGAGGTCAAATGATTACTAATATCTAACAAGTTGATTGATTGATTTGAAATGGTGACGATTCTAAATTTTAAAGCAAGTAAACAAATTTGTCGAAAATAGGTTTTAGAAAATTCAATATTAAAAACTATCTAGGGTTGTGATTTCTTCCAATATCATTTTAAAGATGAAGTGGTTATCTTAAAGTTGGGTAATATATTGATTTATTAATCTGGAAACACTAAATTATGTGTAAGCCTCTGTCGATGGTCAGACACAAATACCCAGTTTAACCCAATTGAACCATATGTCTATGTTAACCAAATTATCTGGATTCATTAAGTTTAAGTCCCAATATGGCTACCCCCGCCCGACAGGTATATTCCTATCCTGTAAGGAAATCTATTAAAGGGTTATCTATCCTCAAGGAAGATCGTGGGCTATTGAGTCTAAGGTCTTAAACTTAAAATCCCTATGTCTAGTTCATTTTAAGTTTCCCAGTTCAATTTTATTAATGGCCAGTTAATGAAAAAGCATTAAGATTAAGACTCAATAAATAAATCTTTATATTACCCAAGC
This sequence comes from Zanthoxylum bungeanum, assembly GCA_019454045.1. NCBI lineage: Eukaryota > Viridiplantae > Streptophyta > Magnoliopsida > Sapindales > Rutaceae > Zanthoxylum > Zanthoxylum bungeanum. The sequence goes on along the minus strand of SKCR01041312.1, from coordinate 9,544 downwards.
TATAATCTAACCTCTTCTATAAACCGGTGGTGATATTGGATTTCATCATCACAACCCCAGATATCTGGCCTTAGGTTCGTAGTTACGACACATATTTACGAGTAGTAAAAAAAACTTAAATAAAATAAAAGACATAAAGTAAAATACTGAAAATTAAATACTGAAAAGTAAATGCTGAAAGTAAATGCTGAAATTAAATACTGAAAATTAAATGCTGAAAGTGAAAGTAAATTACTGAAAAGTAAATTGCTGAAAGTAAATGTGCTGAAAAGTAAATTGCTGAAAGTAAATTACTGAAAAGTAAAAACTGAAAATTAAAGAAGAAAAGTACTGTGACGCGTAAAAGTAAATTGCGGAAAGTAAAAACTGAAAAAAGTGAAAAAAAAGAAAGTGTGAAAACGAAAACGAAATAATTACTGAAAGCTGTAATATAAACAAACAAGATACAATCTTCTTAGTATTCTTAAGGAATTCCTTAGAAGAAAGTATGAATTTTACAAATGAAATGGCTTGGTATTTATAGGCAAAATTTTGCCTCCACCAAATCAATTATTAATTGCTCCACTAATTGCTCCACTAATTGCTCCACCAAATCCATTATTAATGCTCCACTAATCTCTTATCATGTTTGGTGATGATTGATAATTTTTATTAATTTATTTTTTGCTTTGAAATGATTGAAAGTGACTTTAATATAATAATTCACAATACACACTTCTGGATTGCTCATCAATTTCGGGCATGAAATCTTCAGAATTCGAAATTATTTTGTCTTTCAAAGTTGTAGATCTTTGAGTCTTCTTTAATCTGGAACTTGACTCAGCACAATCCAATATCTGAGTAAAACGTTATGCCAAAAATACGACAGATGCGCAAAACTGGAATTTCCAAAACTGCACTTCGTCAAAACGCCCTTTCAAGTTTTCCAATCTCCAAAATTAAAATATCAAGTCCAATAATTGCCCTTATTTGACCCATATTTCATCCTAATGATTTCATTGAGATCCGATATTATTTTATCTGCAAAATAAACTAAAACACATCAAAACGTTCATCACCAACAACTAGAAACTAAACAAAATATTAAGTTAAAGGGGCGGTAAATATTGATATATTTTCCGCTCATCGCGGACACGTGGCTGCTGACGTGTCTGCTGACTGGGCGCTGAGGTGGCGCTGACTGGGCGCTGACTGTGCGCTGACGTGTCTGCCACGCGTATCGTCTTCTTCCTTCAGCGCGCGTGAGGCGCGTGGCTGCGAGTGCGCGTTGGGCGCGTGGGAAGTCTCTGTCTGTGTGCAGGCCCTGGCAGGCTCCCTGGACCTCCATTTGATCTCCAAAAAATACCACCGTGTCGTCTCGACGTGAACACCTGATGGTATGCTCAAAGTTGATTTTTGACAACTTTGTCGGAACCCGAATTTTCCGAACCGAGCTCCGTTCTTCGGTTTTTCGACCCCAAAGAAGAACCAAAGCTACTGATACCACTTGTTGTGATTCACCGATCACTTTAGAGTGTATTTGAGGAAAAACCGAATTGTATTTCTATTACTACAAGAAAAGATTACACAAGTTTACAACTAGAAACTTAACAAAAAACCTCACAACTCTCAAGCTCTCTACTTGGAGCTTACTACTCACACTTTGGGGTGCTGATAACAATGGTCTAAGGCTCAATTTATAGTGCCCAAACCGCGTGAACAGTGCCACGCGGTTTGGTACTTCCTGTCACACACACACACACATCACAGCTTGTTGCCAGCTTCCCCTGCCAATTTGTCAACAAAACTTTCGGTGGCATTTGGCTTCATCATTTGATGTCCAGTGCATGCAAGCTCATTGCTTGCTGTGTTCACATCAACAAATCTCTCCCTCGGTGAAGATTTCCCCAAAATCTGAGCCGACCATCAATCATCCAAAAACGGATCCTCCAAAGGATCCTCCTTTGGCTGCATCTGTATGACTGCCTACATACCCTGAGTTGGGATCAAGCCAATCGTAGTTCTCTGTATCTGAAAACAATCATCATCTGACAGCTATCCCGGTTATGTCTCTGCACAACTCTAGCTTGTCCCGATCATCGTTCCTTTGTTGACATGTCAGCTGTGTCTTTGCACAGCATAATTCACTGCATCTCTTTACAGTATTCTCCTACTATGTCTATGCATAGTATAATCCACTGTGTATCTACACAGTTTTGCTGCCATGTTTCTTCACCCATTAGTTCTTCAATGCTTTCTTGCGTTTGGGAAACTCTCTGGCTCCCCCACATCAGTAAGCAGAATATATTCAGATCCCGGATATCTGGTTGATGGAATCCTGCCTCGTTCAGATCTTCTTGTCTGAGGTCCACTGGTTTCAGGAGGTCTGTCATCATCCATCTCTGTGAATGATCTTGTAGCTTCTAGTGGAGTGGGTTGCGGCTCCCCCTGCTCAACACTTTCTTCTGTAATCTCCGATGGAACAGGCTGTGTCTCCCACTGCTCAACATCTCTATCTGCCTCATCTGGTTCTGCTTCTGGAATTTCCTCGTGCACCATATCTGTGGCCAGTCGTGCTGGTGCTGGGTCTGGATTTCTGTTGGCACTGGTATTGGAAGACATTCCGGGCATTTCAATGTCTTCAATTGTTTGGTCTTCAAGAAACTCTACTTCCTGGCTTCTGATGACCATCTTCACCTTCGGATCCCATAGTCTGTATCCAAATTCTTCATCTCCATGGCCTAGGAATATACATGGAGTTATCCTTGCATTGAGCTTCTTCCCGAGCTCATTGGATACATGTGCAACGGCACTCTAAACAACCGAATACTCTAGGGTGAGTGTAGGAGGGATTCTTACCAGACCACACTTTCTCCGGAATCTCCAAGTTCAACGGTTCAGTTGGTGATCTGTTGATCAGGTAACAGACAGCACGGACAGCTTCTCCCCAGAATGGCTTTGGCAGCTTAGCCATACTGATCATTCCTCTGACTTTCTCCATAATGGTGCAGTTCGTTCTCGCAGCGACACCATTATGTTGTGGTGTGTGTGTGTGTAACAGTTCTCTCATGTCGAATCCCGTGTCTCTAGCAGTAGGCTTCGAACTCTCTGGAACTGTACTTGCCTCCATCGTCTGTGCGAAGACACTTCAGCTTCTTCCCTGTTTCATGCTCTACCATGGCGAATGTTGGAACAGCTTGAATTGATCTAGGACCTGATCCTTCGTCTTGAGGAAATACACCCAGATTTTCCGAGAAGAAGTTATCAATGAAAGTCAGAGAAAATACTTGTTACCGCCCAATGAATCAACCTCCAAGGGACCACAAACATCAGAGTGCACCAGACTGAGCAACTCTGATCTTCTCTCTGAAGAGAAATCAAATGAGACTTTGCGTTGCTTACCAATCAAGTAGTGGTTGCAAGGACCTCGTGCAGCATCCTTGACAAGCTCTTTCTTTTTCAGGGTAGACAACCCTCTCCCACTCATGTGTCCGAGTCTCCGGTTCCACAGATTTTGAAAAGCCTCTTTTTCAGCTACTTTGAGGTTGTCTGCACAAATCTTCACATGAGTCTTGTATAGTGCGCCGCAAGCATGTCCTCGGGCGACAACCATGACACCTTTCGTCATTCTCCATGTGCCATTTCTGAAGTGATTTTCATAGCCCTGTTTGTCAAGAGCTCCCCGAGAGTACATTCAGCCGAAGTTCTGGAACATGCAGGACATCCTTCAAGGTCAATGTACACCCGACATTTGTCCGCAACTGAATATCACCCATTCCTACTATCCCAGAGGAACTGATATTTCCCATCTTCACTGCTCCAAAGTCTCATGCTTTGTATGTTGTGAAGAAATTCCTGTGATGAGTGACGTGGTAGGATGCTGCAGTATCTACCACCCACTCAACATCTTGAGTTACGTTGTGAAGGCATGTCTCTTCTTGTATAGAGCATATTGCTACATCTGCTTGGACAACGACCAGTGTCTCTCCTTCGTCATTCTTCGGCTGGTGATTGCCTTGTCCCTGCTCTCGTTGCAGTTTTCGGCAATTCTTCTTTAAGTGTCCTACAATGCCACAATTGTAGCACTTATATGTAGGCTTCATTCCATCTGAGGATCTACCCCTGGTTGTGCTTCTACCTCTCTCTTCGTCTCTTCCTTGATGTCTTCCTCGAGTCTCTGTGACGAAGGCTTCTGTCTGTTCTGAGCCAACATCTTTTCTCTTGGACTCCTCATTCGACATGACATCTTTTACCATAGGCATGGTAACTTTACCTGCTGGAGCGGAATTACTGAGAGTAACCACCAATGTCTCCCAGCTATTAGGAAGGGAACTGAGTAGTAAGAGGGCTTGTACTTCATCTCCCAGCTGCATGTCTACTGCAGACAACTGGTTCACCAGGCTCTGGAACTCGTTGGTGTGTTCTACAATGGAAGTTCCACTCTGTAGCTTCAGGTTCACCAAACGCCTCATTAACAGGGCTTTATTCCGAGCTGTCTTGGCCTGGAATATGTCTTCCAGTTTTATCCACATCCCGTAAGCATCTGAATCCTGTGCTACGTGGTGGAAGACACTGTGACCGATCCACTGCCTTATCTGACCCAAAGTTCTGTTGTTGAGTTTATTCCAGTCATACTCCTTAACAGACTCTGGTTTCACTCCCTTCAACTCGATGACATCAAAAAAATCTTTGCAATGCAAAAAATCTATCGTCTGAGGTCTCCAGAGGGAGTAATTAGTTGCAGCTAGTTTAATCATTGCACCAGAAGACGAATCTCCAATTTTCATTTTAAGTTTTAAAGTTTAAAATGTAAATACAATATAATTGGGGCTGAATTTCACAAATCTGAGGTCACCGTTGCGTCCAAAACGGTCGAAAATGGTGGAATAGACACTTCGTTGGTTTAAATCCGACACAGTGGCTGATTTGTAAATTCCTAAAAGTTCTGGTGTAAAACTGTAAATTTCAAAACTTCAGGGGGCTAAATGAAATTTACCAGGTTGCTGACGTGGCGCTGACGTGGCACTGCTGACGTGGCAAGTGGGACCGATTATGCTGACGTGGCAGACACGTGGCTGCTGACGTGTTTGTTGACTGGGGCGCTGACTGTGGCGCTGACGTGGCGCTGACGTGTCTGCCACGCGGTAGCGTCTTCTTCCTTCAGCGCGCGTGAGGCGCGTGGCTGCGAGTGTCGGCGCGTGGGAAGTCTCTGCCTGGCGCATGCGGAGCGTGCAGGCTCCCTGGACCTCCGTTTGATCGTCGGAAAATACCACCGTGCTCGTCTCGACGTGAACTAGCTGTTGGTATGCTCAAAGTTGATTTTTGACAACTTTGCCGGAACCTAAATTTTCCGAACTTAGCTCCGTTCTTAGATTTTTCGACCCCAAAGAAGAACCAAAGCTACTGATACCACTTGTTGTGATTCACCGATCACTTTAGAGTGTATTTGAGGAAAAACCGAATTGTATTTCTATTACTACAAGAATAGATTACACAAGTTTACAACTAGAAACTTAACAAAAAACCTCACACACTCTCAAGCTCTCTACTTGGAGCTTACTACTCACACTTTGGGGTGCTGATAACAATGGTCTAAGGCTCAATTTATAGTGCCCAAACCGCGTGAACAGTGCCACGCGGTTTGACACTCCTGTCACACACACACACATCACAGCTTGTTGCCAGCTTCCCCTGCCAATTTGTCAACAAAACTTTCGGTGGCATTTGGCTTCATCCTTTGATGTCCAGTGCATGGTGCATGCAAGCTCATTGCTTGCTGTGTTCACCTCAACATTCGTGACAAAAGATTACATTGTGATTTCATTCGATAGTAAATACGGACAAAACTGATAACACTGTTAGTGATTGCTGACGTGACATGATCATGAATATTGAAGTAGTATGATGCATGTTGACATGACATGCCGTGAAAAAATAAAATGACAAAAATACACATATCACATCATTACATAATAACAGTATTATCAATTTTGTGAGCTTTTACTACGGACGAATTCACATGATAATCTTTTTCATGATAAAAAATCTCAGTCCTGATTTTATAAATAAGCGAAATGACAATGTGTTTTTTTTTTTTTTAACAATTTTCCCTAATTTATAAGCCTTTTAATGCTCAAATTCACTTTATTGGTTCTCTAATAGTTTTGATTTATTGTTTCTTTTCTTAAAGGGTAGTGATAAGATTAGTGAAGATGGACAATTTTTTGCAAATAAAGATGACTCATAAATTGAATAAGATTTAATTTACATAAAAATTGGCCTCTAAGAGGCATTAGTTTGATGTTTTTAAATAATTCTACTTAATTTGTCAATTAATTCTGAATCTTGGGGAGATAAAAAAAAAAAAAAGACTTTCTCACCTCTTATGATTTTTTAAAAATTACATAAAATCGTATTCACATTTATAATTTATTACTATTTTTTTTTTTGTTAAAAAGGTGATTTAGTGTGACATCATTCATATTATGATAACTATTCACTATTCAATATAATCGTGTAATGTCTTTAATATGACATGGGACATAATTATAATATTACACGAAATTAGTATAGGGCTCGTACTTTGTGCGGGGGTTGAAAATATATTCTAAGTATTAATCTTGTAAATATTTCGAATTTTGTCAGTTTTATAATCTAAATGAGATAATTGATTTACTTACACGTAATATTTAGTCTCATTCATTTCGGGTTGAAAATATATTCTAAGTATTAATCTTGTAAATATTTCGAATTTTGTCAGTTTTATAATCTAAATGAGATAATTGATTTACTTACACGGAATATTTATGTCTCATTCATTTTCAAATAATAATCATAATTCACTGTGCAAAAACTAATAGTCAGAATCTGCGTCCTGAAACATAGTAAATAATAAAAATTCATGAAATAAAAGAAAACTTAAAAAAAATAATTAAAAATAAAATAACAAATAATAATAGACCCAAATCCAAAAAATTTGCTAGGTTTTATGAGTGGCTTCTATTTAGATTTATTTTAATATGAGATTATATTTTTATATTATAATAGGTTTTTTTAATAATAAAAATATTAATTGTAGAGATTATGTGCCACGTGTATTTTTTATTTAATACAAGATTGATTATACTATATTTTTTATATTATAATAGCCAATATAAAAAATTGAGTGTCATGTGGTGCGATGAGAAAACTTAAAAATATTTAACTTATATATATACACACACTTTGTCGGATTATATGTGATATTATTTAAAATTTAATCGGATAATATAATTATTTTCTTATTATAAAGAGTTATTATTTAATAGATTTATTGATTTAATTTTATAATTTAATAGTATTTTTTAAATTATAATAGGATATTTTAATATATTTTCTTATTATAATATAATTCTTATAAAGTTAGAATATGTATTTTTATTGTAATAATTTTTTTATTTAATACAAAATTAATTGTAAAAATATTTTAATTTTATAATTTAATAAAAAAATTAATTGTAAAGGTTAATTGTAGAGATTAAGTATCATTTATGTTTTTTTTTTATTTTAATGAGAGATTATAATATTTTTTCTTATTATAATAGGTTTCATTATTTTAATTTTATAATTCAATAATAATAAATTAAAATATTAATTAATTAATTAATTAAATTGATTAATATTAAATTATATTATAATAGGCTTCTTAATAATTTATTATTTTAAATTTATAATTTAATAAATAAAAAATAATTACATAGATATTTTAATTTTATAATTTTAATATGAAACCACAATGTGACACAATGAGAAAGTTTAAAAATATTTAATTTATATATATATATATTATATATATATATATATATATATATATATATATATATATAATCGACATATTGTACCGAAATATGAAAACTACTACTCCCACCCCCTCTGACATGCGTCCCTCCTCTTGTCTCCCCGGAAATTTCAAATTTGCCCATTCTGAGTGAAAAATTTCCTTCCTAGTTTTGCGCAAAACTATGACATAGTTTTCTTTGGGATTTAAATTTCAAATTTGTATTTTTTCTATTTTTTATTTGTTTAATAAATATTACAAATTTACTATTTATTAATTTAATTTTTTGATTAATTTTTAATTTAATTAACAATATAAAATAAATTTTGACATATCTATTTGATTCTGATTCTGATTTTATTTTTACTTTATTAAAAATTATTGTCTTATTTAATTTCTTGAATCAGTATCCATATATACTTTTACTTTATTAAAAAAAATTTACTTTATTAAAAGTAGTGTAGATTCTGATTCTGATTTTATATTTTCTTTATTAAAAGTTGTTTGTCTTATTTAATTTCGTAAGTCAGTATCCATATTTTTAAGTGTATTTTTTTTATGTTGTTATTTGTACTCTTTTTTTAAATATATATTTCTCTGATATACATGAGAATATTTTTATAATACATAAGAAGTGTTGAATAAATTAAAAAAAAATCACAAAAATTAAATGAATAAATGAACACAAAATAATTAATAATAAATATGAAATTTGTAATATTTATTAAACAAATAAAAAAGATTAGATATATAAAGAACAAAAAAATATAAATTTTAAAAAATAAACAAAATTAAAAAAATTAATTAATAAATAAAAAAATGTAAGTTGTGTTAAAAGTAGTGTTAAATAAGTGTATATATATTGGGGGAATGAATTTTTATAAAAGAGATGAGTAATTTTGACATTTTAAGTAAGAGAAAGAGGATGTGGGAATTTTGGGGAGGTGGGAGTAGTAGCCCTTCCAAAATATTCATGATGTTAATCGTTTTTATAAAAATAAATTTGTGGGATCAAATATGAATAATAATGTTTAAAATCAAGTTAAGAATAATCCAGCGTACTAGATATAGGGGCAAAGGAGTACTTTCAAACACCCGAAAAAGGCTCGTTCGCATCGCCCGCTCTTAAGAAAATTCGAATTTCGAATCATTCTCGCACGTGCTAATTTTTTTTTTTTTGATCATCCACGTCCACACTCCACAGCACATTTTCTATAAGACCGCCAAAAATTTCATTTCGAAAATTTGCCAAATTCGCTTCTCTCTCCTCTCTATTCTTCTTCATCTTTTGATGCACAGCAGCTACCCACCCAAACCCTAGCCTCCTCCTTTTATATTTTTAAAGAACAGAGTCCTCTTCTTGTTCTTCATTCTTCTGCGGTCTTGAATTTATCATCAAGGTAAAATTACGTTGTTTGGTTATCGAGAACATCTCTCATTTTATCGAGAGCATTTTGATTTCCTGGAAAATGTGACGTTTCTCGGTTTCTTTAAAGACGATGCTGGAATTTATGAAAACTTCGTTTTCTTGGTAATTCACTATCTTGTTTTTTGCAGTTTTCGGAAGAAATCAATAAACGAAGCAGCAATGCCAGAGGCACGTGACAGACTCGTGAGGCCGGTGGACGTCGCGATCGTCTTTGCTCAAAGACGGCACGGTGTTCTCAGAATCTTTCACGACGAACCGGAAAATACTCCAAATCCACTCGGATCTCCACTCGGTAGAGCGGCTGCTGCTGCTGCGACGCC